>ML855330.1:0-12610 GCA_009831015.1 Picea engelmannii | reverse complement strand
ATTTGGGTCATATTGTATCTCATGAAGGTGTCAAGGTAGACCCTAACAAGATTAAGGCCATGATGGACTGGCTGATTCCCAAAACATTAAAGAATCTTAGAGGATTTTTGGGTTTGACAGGTTACTACCGCAAGTTTGTTCGACACTATGGAAGAATAGTAGCACCTTTAACAACACTAATTAGGAAGGATGCATTTTCATGGAATCCAGAGGCAACTAAATATTTTGAACAACTTAAAGAGGTGATGTGCAAAGCTCCTATCTTGACCACTCCAGATTTCACAAAAACCTTTATTGTGGAATGCGATGCCTCGAGAAATGGAATTGGTGTTGTCCTAATGCAAGAAGGAAGGCCCCTAGCTTTCAAAAGTTGAGCACTCAAGGGAAAGGACTTACAGAAACCCATTTATGAGAAGTAAATGATGGAAATACTACATGCATTGAAGAAATGACATCCTTACCTAATAGGTAGGCACTTCAAGGTCAAAACAGATCATGATAGTCTTAAATGCTTCTTGGAAAAAATATTATCTTCAGAAGAACAACAAAAATGGGTAACCAAGATATTGGGTTATGATTTTGAAATCATCTATAAAAAAGGGAAGCAAAATGTTGTGGTGGATGCACTCTCAAGAAAGGATGAAGATGTTGAGGCATTTTTCTGTGCTATCTCGATCATCCAACTTGATTAGATAATAGAAGCAAGGGGTGAATGGAAGAATGACGAAAAAGTGTGGACTCTCATTCAAAGGTTGCATCAGGATTCCAGTGCATCAGATACATTTGCATGGAAAAATTATTCACTATGGTACAAAGATCGCTTATATTTATGTATGAACTCCCAACTAAAACAAAAGGTACTATTGGAATTGCACACCTCTCTAGTAGGAGGGCACTTGGGATTTTTGAAAACCTACCATAGGGTCAAGAAGAATTTTTTTTTGGATGGCCTTAAAACTGATGTTCAAAGGTTTGTGGCAGAATGTTTGGTTTGCCAACAAAATAAGGTGGAAACAATTAAGACCCCAAGTCTTTTACAACCATTAGCCATCCCAAGTTAGTGCTGGGAGGAGGTTTACATGGATTTCATCACAGGGTTACCAAAGTTTGAAGGAAAGAGTGTCATCATGGTGATTGTGGATAGACTAACCAAGTATGCACACTTTTGTGCACTCTCTCATTCATTCAAAGCCAATACAATTTCCACCGCATTCATGGAGACAGTTCAAAAGATACATGGAAGCCCAAAGATTATTGTAAGTGACAGAGATCCCATCTTCACTGGACATTTTTGGACATAATTATTTTCTTGTTTGGGTACTCAATTGGCTCATAGCTCATCCTATCATCCTCAATCTGATGGAAAAACCGAGATAGTGAACAAATTTCTGAAAGGATACCTTCATTGCTTTGTCTCTGATAAACAAACACAATGGTTCAAATGGTTACCCTTGGTAGAATGGTGATATAACACTTCCTTTCATACTACAACAAAAATGACACCATTTATGGCACTCTATGGATACCACCCTCCTTCTATCACTTCTTCTCTAAAATAAAAATCTAAGGTTCAAGCAGTGGGAGATCACATTGAGCATCAACAACAAGTTCTCCAGATATTAAAGGACAACCTAACCATGGCACATAATCGCATGAAACAACAAGCAAATCAACATCGTAGTAAAAGAAGTTTTGAAGTAGGAGATTGGGTGTTTTTAAGACTACAACCATACAAATAGATGCCCCTCAAGAAAGCCAAGAAGGATAATAAATTATCACCAAAGTACTATGGCCCTTATAAGGTATTGCAAAATATTGGTACTATGGCATACAAATTGGAGTTGCCTACATCTTCATGAGGACACCCAGTTTTCCATGTTTCATGCTTAAGGTTATAGGTGAGAAGATCCCAGTTCAAACTATATTTCCAGAACTTGACGAGGAAGGAAAAATCATATTGGAGCCTGAAGCCATCACTCACACAAGAATTCGCTAGATGAGGAATAGATCCATTTCAGAGTATCTCATTAAATGGAGGAAACTACCAGCTAAAGATTCCACTTGGGAAGATGAGTCTTTTATACAGAAGCATCTAGAGTTACTCAAGTGTTGCGGACAACACTTGTCTCAAGGGGAGGGGCATGTTAAGACCTAAATAGTGGCTCATTACCCCTTAATTAGGGCATATTACATTAGTAATGTTATTTTATTTATGTCGGATTTATTTCAATTGTTGTAATTATACCTCCTAGTCTCCTATGTATACTAAGGAGACATTTTCATTTTTTTTTTTTATAAGTAAGAGTTTGTATTAAATATAAGATTCCTTCTCAAAACCAGGATCCAGAGTACATTAACAGAGTTATTCGGTTGTAATTACTGAACTGCTCTGTAAGGAGAAACCAGTTCAGCCAACCGTATATAGCAAGTAGCAAAAAAAATTTCTAACAGTGCTATAGAAAACTAGACTTTCAACTACCATGAGAGCCACTAGAACTAAAGTATGGGACAAGTATAGTATAATCTGGAACATACTCGGGCAAGATGCCAGGCCAGGGTTCCTCGATGGCAGGTGTCCCGCTGGTCCATTGCATGTCCGTTGCGCCGTGGCTCTTGTCTTCGGGCCCTTGGATGCTGCTGTCCCTGGTTTCTACTGCCGCTGCCGAAACTGCAGTGTCTTCTCCTCCTTCAATGCTTGCCAAAGTCGCCTTCTGCGCGAGAGCACTCATGGTTTCTAGATTTCCTTCCTTCCCCTCGGATGGCATACTTTATTCGGTGGAAGCGTGTTGCTGACTGCTCGCCTGACCACTGGAGTTCTCGGAAGCATCACGAGAATACTCAGGAGCGGCTGGAGGGGGAGTGGCTAGGAGCTGGAGGAGGACAGAGAGGYGTCCCTCCATCTGTTGGACCCGGAACTGGAGATCATTCACCCCCTCACGGAGCTCGAAAACTAAGTCATGGAGAATGGCGGAGTGTTCACGCGGCAGAGTGGGAGAAGGCGTCTTTAAATTGTGGCGAGGTCGACTGTGGCGTGAGGCCGAAGGAGAGGAGGAAAGCTTGACCCGGGGAGAAGGTCGTGCTGGTGTCCAGGAAGTGTCAACAACAGCCATGGTGTCCAGACCTGGAGTGGAAGAACCAGAGGGTGAGGAGGATGTGCGGGGGCGTCGTGGGTGCCATGGAGAGCCCCGACATGGACGCATGCGTTGACGAGGCATGGCGAGACTCGGCTTCTGCAGAGGATCTGCAGAGCCAAGATGTAAGAAGAGAACTGCCTGAAAAACCATGAAAAACGCAGAGCCGAAATCGAAGCCACACCACCAAGAGAGATTGACGAATGGGTTTTGCATGGCGCTATGCATAGAGGCAGTCGAGAGGAGTGGAATTAATGCTTCTGCCATCCACTTTGAATGTGAGTTAAAGCCCGGGGGTGGTGGCTGCGTGGGGCACGAGCCGAGCACATGGCTCCGTGCTCCGCTGGCCTCCCCCTTCACCCACATCTGGCCAAGTGGCCCACAATACCACCCCATCCGGGGGCGAATCGAATGTAGCTGCCTTACGAATGCACTGTTGAAGAGTAGGATGCTCTGGTTCCTGCGCAGAGATGCAAAGGAGATCCGGTCCCGTCCAGGTAGTTCCTATATTAGCGAGCTCGTCTACGACTTGGTTTGCCTGCCTTCGAACATGGGACGGGATGATTGCCTGTGTTGGCCTTATTAAGCTGGAGAGTAGTTGTATACCATGGGAGAGCCTCCAACTTGGCATGACTTTGTCCGAGTTTGCTCCCTTTAGGATGCGCTGTAAAATATTGATGATGATCTGTGAGTCTCCTTCAACCACTACATTGTGAACTCCAAGTTCATTAGCTAGGTGCAGACCTCGGATCAAGCCCCAGAGCTCTGCTGCGTTATTTGTTGTGTGCCCCAAGGAGCCTGCAGCAATTAAGAGAAGGTGGCCAAGGTGGTCACGGATAACTGCTCCATACCCCGCCGCTCCTGGATTGCCTTTTGAGGCACCATCGAAGTTAAGTTTTATGAAGGGGAAAGGTGGGGGGGACCAAGACGAGGGACTCACGGCAAGGAGGGGAGGAGGAGAAGGGATAGAGGGGGGGGGAAAGGGGAGGGGTAGGAGACATTTTCATTTTGAATCATCTTGGAATTGTACATTTATGTGGGCATAAGGAGGTTGCCCCCACAAAGAGGCTTATTATCTGAAGCTCTCTCTTTTTCAAGGCATTGAGTACTTGTTTTGAGGTTCTTTCTATGCTATATTGATATTTGGTTCTTAACAACAACCCTCCTAGGATCGCGCGACCTCCTAGGATCTTATTCTAGAGTCGAATTAGCTCTCAGATCCGTGATGGATCCTTTACTAATGTACACATACCCTTTTTATTTCTTTATGTAGGTCCAACAAAACCCACAAGAACTTTACTCTAAGACCCTTTTACCTGGAATCAAAACCACAGGTGCTAGCCCCTTTTCTTCGGTGAAAATATCACGTGACTGCGGTTTAGAACCAAGTGTTCAACTAAAAGGTGCTATCTGGAGCTTTGGGACTTAGACGCTCAGTGAACATTCACTTTTTCAGCACTCCAATCTCTTGGAGTGGTTACTGATCGAATTCGATCATAAAGTGACTTTGACCGGCGGGTGTAGATCTTCTCCCTATCCTTCCTCTCTCCAACCTCTTATGTCCAGATATGACAACTGGTAGGGATTGTCTTCCCTCCTTCATGATATATTGTGGAGATTCACTTCGAGACTCCGGGCTTCATAAGTTTCCATTAACCCAACACACAAAACTCCCAGACTACCGAACAAGCAAACTCCCGAAGAGTTCAGGGATCAATGTTCCACACTTTTCTCTTCGATCAACGATTGAGATCAAATACGAGACTCCAGGACTCCGAGATTCAGGAGTTTCCACGACTCTAACACATGCTACCTCCCGTATATCCAAACATTGAACTAAAATCAACAACTCACACTCCTCCCACTGCCAATGACTGTGATTAACTCCGGGCATTTTTCTTTGGGGATCTCGCTCCAGATGAACACCACACTCCTAAACTGCCAAACGCCAAACTGAAATCAAGAGCTCAAAATCCTCCCACAGCCAACGACTATGATTAACTCTGGTGTTTGGGCTTTGGGGTTTCTTTCTCTAGACGACCACCACACTCCTGAACTGTTGAACGCTGAACTGGAGAACTCCCGAATGGAAGCTATCTGGAGCTTTATTACTTCGATGCTCTGGAACTTCGGGCTTCGAAAGATTTACTCACAACACACTCGAAATTTCCTGAACGTTGAACTGGCCAAATCCCAGAGAGTTTAGAGATCGACAGTCCATGCTTCCTGCCAAGATCTACGGCTGAGATTGGTTTTGGGACTCCGGGCTTCGAGGATTTCTCCTCCTAGCAACACAAGGACTAAAATCTCTTAGAGTGCCGAATCGAAGAACTATGAGTTGTACAACTTAGATTCCATGACGGGATCTACGACTGAGATCCACTCCACTTTGCCCAATACTTACAACTTGATAACATTGATCGACAACCCTCATTCTCCTACGCTCAGATCCAACGACTAGGATCTGATCTCCTTCGGTTCCCTCCAACGAAGGATTTCTCATTCTTTCAAAGGCTCGACCTTTGATCTCTCCATTGTAGGGTTGAATCCTTGGCCCCTGCTTGCTTTATTGAACTGCTACACCTCCACTTGGCCAAAATTTCTCAAATTTCCCATGAATTTAACAACAGAAATTGGGGATTTTGCCCAATTGCAAATAATTTCTTCTGATTTTTACCATGGACACACTGTAACTTGAAATTTGGCCACTTACAAATCAATTCAATGTGAAATTTCACTTCAATTTCAACTTTCTCGGCCCATCCAAGCTCGATGTTGAAAACTGGGGCTCTGATACCATATTGTAACATCCCCAACCACCTACTGGGTTATGCCACATAAAAAATTTGAACTGTACAAAAACAGAAAACACACAAATACTCTGTAAATACACAGATTCATACAGAATAATAATAGAAATACACATCCATCATACACATGAAAAACTCATATAAACAAATGCATAAATAATGAGTTAGCACATAATTTGACACACAATTGACACTTATCTTTGATAAAAATACCACCAACTGCGTGCAAACCTTCAACATTCCTCCCATCCATAGACCACACTACTCGTAATATCAGCAGTGGGTCACCCTCGAGCTGGGACTAAACTCTACTAGGGAAAAGGGAATACTAAGCCAGTCTAAGGTCTGAGAAGCAACATAATTTCTCAGTCCAAGGTGACCAACTACTGCGACTAGCCTATAGTCTCTCATTCCCCACATGCATGTCCCACCCCAAGAAGTGTTCCCCTTCTCTGCTTAGCAATCCCTTGGCTTCCCCACTTCCCTTCCAAGTCTTCGACAACAGGTCAGACAGGAAGTCTCATAGCACTGTATCTATTTCCCAATGCACAAGGGAACAAATCCAAGTAGTTTATCGCCTAGAGAAAACTACTCACAGGCCTGACAACCCGCTTCCTTAACCATGGGCTTGACAACCCACCTCTTCAACCTGTAATCAAACCAGGTTTCTAGTTGTCCACAAAGACAAGCTTTCCAAGTACGTGTATGGTGATGGAAGTAGGAGAGTTCAGATGGTAGGAGAGAATAATGGTAACCATGTTGAAGCATGATGCAAAATGAACTAATTTCCCTCAAATATATGTGTGTGTGTCCTTAATGACACATGGCCCTCAAGGAACTCACTTTTCTCCACTTGTAATATGTTCCCTTCCCATAGGAACTTAGGATAACATAAGGTTATATCCATACCTTAGAATTTAGGAATAATAATATAATATTCCTTTGGGATTAAGCCCTCTAGCTTAGCCCCTTCCTAGACTCTTAGCCCCCTTTCCCTTCCTAGTGGAGTTTAGCCCCCCATACTCATTTGTGGGTCAGTCTGCAGTAGTGATGTACTTTATTAATGATATGAATGTTTACATATTACAATAATAGGCTCACTGGCCTTTAGCATCTAGGCTCCCTAGCCTAATAATCGTATAAAAATTCTAGCCTATAATAACCTGGCTCACCAGCCTATAAGCATATTTACATTTACAACTGGGGATCAACCTGGGGTATTACATTTACCTAAGATAGTAATATTCGTTTTAGGTAAGGTTTTATTTAGTTTAGTTTAGGGTATTAAATTAATAGTTGTAGTTACATTCATTTTTTCATAAATTCAATGATTTAGGTAGTCTTAAAATGGGTCAAAACTTACAGGGGAAAATTCTCATGGTCAAATTTCTCAATAATGGGTTGAAACTTTGACATTATACAAAGTTCATACTAAATTTGAGGACAATTTCTACTAGATAAGAGGGCAATATGAGTGCCCCTTGTCCCCCACCCCTTAGGACTTGATAAATAAGAGAATTGATATTTAAATGGATATTCGTTTGCATTATTTATCGAATTTCAAGGCATGACACTTACTTAACTTCATACCTAATCACATGCAATCAATGCCTAATAGATTACACCTTAACATGGATTTATATTAGTTGCAATTGTTCACAATCACATTGAGAGATTTTCTTTAAATTTTATTTATATATATATATATATATATAATTAGGGTTTAATAAATATTTATTTAAATTAATTAAAGTTACTTTACATCCTTTTGAGTGGTCCTAATGGTTAAGAACATGTGTTTCCTCCTAAAAGGTCACAAGTTCAAATCAAGAGGGGGATAGGGTATGTATACCTCCGTAAGATTACCAGTCAAATCACTTAATTGTGTTTATTATGATGTAATTATGGTTTGTTTAAGTTAATTAAGATTTTTTGATTTATAATCTAATTTATATTTCACTTAATTTATCTTAAAATTTCCTAGGTTATAATTATGCTTTTATGAAATTAACTATAAAATTTTAAAATTAACTAAAAATTAGTTGTAATTATTAATATACAATTATGATGATTTTTTGAGTTAAACAAGATTAATTGATATCTAATTAAAGTTTAATTATAATTTGTCTAATTCAATTAAGTTTATTAATATCAAATTTAAATTAATTAGACTTATATAATAAGAGACCAAACAAAACTTTATCGACTTTACTAAGTTGAAGAGTCGATTAAAACCTTTAAATAACCTTACATAAGATATTAGTAACATCTATTGTTTTTAGGGTTTCGAACAAGAAAATAATAGGGTTTCGAACAAGAATTATAATTAAGAGATATTTTACACTTAACACTTACACTCAACCCCAATTGTAATAAACAACCTATTTATATATTTGTTAAAATAATAAAATAAACAACCCATTTATATATACACCTCATCCATAAAAGAATTAATACGTCTTTGAAGAATTTAACTCTCAAGTAGTATTCACATTTAACTAACTAATGAAATAACATTAACATCTTCAATATAGTGTTACAAGGTTAAATGTATATACACTCTATTTGAATGATATTTTTGCAATTAATTTGTAATATTTTCAACTTTGTAGTTAAACTCAACACAATCATCACTTAAATCAACCCACTCATTACTATTTCTATGTTCAACATTGATATTGATATGATTTTATCTTCAACATTGATATGATTTTTTTTTTTTGTGGATAGTGAGCTAACAAGCATTCAATCTACCTCTTTTTCTCCTTTAATTTGAAAAATAAAGAATACAAATCAAAATTTCATCATTGTCAAAATTATGTCCCTAAAGTTTTGATACTCAAAATGAAACCATTAAACTAAAAAAAAGAATGAAATGATGAAATTGCTTATGATACACATAGACTAAATCAAAATAAAGCGTTTTGTGTGAAGACCAAAATGCTAGAAACCCCATTTCGCACGACTTTTGTTAGTGGATCATACCACATGTCAGCATTTTGAATTCGTGATTCAAACCCTTCAATGTCATCCCAACAACCTTTGATGTGGTCCAATATATATAATTTGTCCAAAACAAAAAAACATTGAAACCATAATTGAATCTCTCACATTTTTACTCGATTTATTGAAGATACTCTTACTTAACACTTTAGGCTTTCATACAAATAATGTCTCATAATTACTGCCATGAGGAACTCTAAAGTTAGAGCACTACTTTAATGCCATGGATTCATGTATATATAAGTAGTTTTTTAATGTATAAAAAAAACATTATTTATATATATTTCAACTAACATGGCCAGTGGTGGGATTAATATGATTAATTCAATATAAAGATGACACGTGTTCAAGATAAACCATATCAGGGAGAAAGGTGGTCAACTTTCCTTGTCATGGTAATTATTATAAATAATCTTCTCAATGCCTTTGAATGTTTCATTTTAATATGTGAGTGAAATAATCATGGTGAGTGGATCTTTTTGTATGAATCAAGAATTTATCCATTCAAGATGACATATGCTTTGAAATATGCAAAATAATATGAAACAAAAGAAAAACCTTTCTTGTTCTTTGGAGTTCAAGTCGTCTTGAAATTACATGGATAGCAATTATGTAAAGCATATGGAATTAATAATATTAATTCCATGATTCCTGGGCCATATGTCATTTTGTCTCTAGTATCTAGACACAAATTATAAAAAATCATTAATGGGAATGGTTGGTAGTCTTTGAGTACACCTCCACTTCCACCTCGCTCACATCTTGTCTCAAAAACGTTGTAGACAAAAGGCTACGCGTGTTAATAGTCAATCATAAAATAATAAATAAGAGAGTTTGGTGGTTACAAGCAATCCAATATGCGTTCAATTTAGATGTATATGTCCTTCCTGTGGGAGTTATCACCTTTCCTGGTTTGAGTGTAAGCACATTTAAATCCATTATGGACATGCAAATCAACCATACAAGCATGATCATAATGTGAATAAGATTAAATTAACCAATGGTATATTGTTAGTGTTATAGTTAAATAAGTGTCATTATAGTAGGGATGTACTTATTATTAATGAAATAAAAATTGTGAGGGATGGCTATATTATTGCTTTTATTTTATTTTTTAGGGTTTTTTCTTCCAAACTCTTGGATGGGGACTTGCTAGCCCATGCCCTCTTATCTAATGGGTCTCCTTTGAACCTCTTCATTTAAGGATTTGCACTTAAATCTCTCTCAAGGTGTTATTAAGTTTATATGCAAAGAATATGACACATATTCAACATTCTCTCACTTGTTGAATACTTTCTAAAAAATAGGGCCAAGGGTAAAGCATTCATATGGTTAGTTATTAAGTTACTAGGGGTAACAATGTACATTGATTTTCTACACCAAGAGAACTTTTCAGTAATAATAAACCTTGTCAACGAATCTACAACATCCTTCAAGTTATCAACCTTCTCCAACAAAAATTTATTGTGTTCAACCACGTCTCTAAAAAAATGGTATTGCACATCAATATGCTTTGCATTGGAATGATAAGTAGGGTTCTTTTCCAGAAAAATTGAAATTGAATTGTCATAATCTATTCTTGTTACTTTCTCGACAAAACCAATTCCCGAACACAACCTTTGCAACCATATAGCTTCCTTACTTCCATGAGTGGCTAATATGTACTCAACTTATACAATTGACAATGCAACTACAACCCACCCCTTTCTCATCCAACTGATTTCTCCACAAATAGGTTAAACACGTAACCATTTCTGAATCTTCTATAGTCAAGATCTCCAACCTATTTTCCAAACAAAGCCATGCATATATATTTCTCTATCAGGTCTAGGTCTTTCTTGGTAGCTTATTACATAATATGAAGTTTCACATAGATATCTAAAGAGTCTCTTTATAGTTGATCAATTTTCTTCCCCTAGTTTTGACATATACCTACTCAAAATTCCAATGCATGGGCGATGTTTGGTTTAGTACAAGCCATAACATACATCAAAATCCTAATAGCACTTGCATAGGGAACAAAGGGATATGTCTTCCACCTATTCTCATGTCTTGGGACACTGATATGTACATAACTTTGCATTTATATGAATGTGAACATTTACCAATTTAGATTACTACATATTAAACCTCTACAATATTGTCTCAACATATTTCCTTCAATTCAACCAAAGTTTCATATTTACTAGATCTATTTTAATTTTCTTTCTCAATTTTTTTTTTGTAGAAACAAGATTATTCATATAAAATTTATAATACAACCAAGCTTTGACATCCTTGATGATTTCCTTGTTGTTTCCAATTAGCAACATATCATCAATATACAAGGCCACATAAATCAAATTGTCACTAGCATGCTTGGAATACACATGGTGATCAAATTTTCTTCTTGAGAAACCAATTACCAATACAAAAGTATCAAACTTTTGATACCACATTCTTGGAGTTTCTTTTAATATGTATATGGATTCTTCATCTTGCAAACTAGATCCTTCTTTCCCTTCACTTCAAATCCTTATGGTTTTTTCATGTATATTCCTTCATCAAGATCCACATGTAGCAATGTTGATTTCACATCCATGTTCTTTACTTGAAGATCAAAAGTAGCAGCAATAGACAAAATAAATTTAATATAGGTAATTTAGCATTAGGAGAAAAAAATTAACCAAAATCAATTCTCTCCACCTTGGAATATCACTTTGCTACTAGGTGAGTTTTGTACTTCTATGTCTTACCTTTAGCATTCAACTTCTTCTTAAACACCCATTTGCTACAAATACGTTTTCTTCCAACTGATAACTCTATATCCCAAGTCTTATTTTTTTCTAAGGCATGCATTTCTTCAACTATGTTCATGTTTTGTAGTTTACTATCCTATAAATCCACTACCTCCTTAACATTTCTAAGATCATCATTAGTAATAGATAAAACAAATATAAAATTGAAATTGGGTGGGGTATAATTTTTTGGTTCGTTCTTTCCCAAGATAATCTCCTACACACTGAAGTATGAGGTTCTTCCTTTTCTCATTCATCTTCTTTGATTGAGTTAGATTCTTCAGCCTCCAACTCAACCTCTATTGTAGTACCTCAGTTTTGAGTCCACAGATTAATAATGTATTTTGTTTATTTGATGAAAGGTCGGAGTGCCTACAAAATTGAAAGGAGTCTAAGTTCTTAGGAAATGTAATACTTTGAACATTGCTAATAATAAAATACATTGTTGGTTGCAAGATAGACAAGGACAATATTTATAGGGGGCTATGATTCCACGAGAGAGGGGTGATCCGGATTATTTTCGGCACGAAATGAGATCGGAGATATAATAAAGAAATGCACAGAGATATCACAGATATTCAATAATATAACAGAAATGTATCATAGATGCAACCATAAATATAGATATATAGTAATACACGATTTCTATTAATCAAAGAAATGTACAGAGACTATAAAAATACAGAGTGAAAGACTCGCTAGAATGGTGGCAGCTTATCTCTGAGAAGAGATGTGACGACTACTCACATTCGCAAGAAGATCATTACAATGAGGCTCTGAAGGCCCTTTTACAATAAACGGGAATGCCAAAAGTCCTAGACATCCAAAAACCTAACCCTAGGAGATGAAGCGCCAAAAGTCATGTGGGCCCCGTTTGGGTAAGTGAGTA
>ML855329.1:0-16645 GCA_009831015.1 Picea engelmannii | reverse complement strand
TTTGACCAAGGAGGCCACAAACATAAATTTCAGGGCATCACTGTGGGTTCTCCTGAAATCATCAGTTCTCATCGCATGGAAAAATTGCTCAAAAAAGGTCATTCGGGTGTCATAGCCCAACTCCACGCCATACAAGCCACCGATATCCCACCCATGCCCCAAGACCTCCAATCCCTCCTTTCTAGACATCAAACAATCTTTTCCACTCCCCAAGGACTCCCTCCTTCCCGCGGTGTCCATGATCACTCCATTCCCCTCATCCCAGGAAGCCTTCCCCCAAATATACGTCCATATCGCCACCCCTTTGAACAAAAGAATGAAATTGAAAAAATGGTCCAGGAACTCCTTACTACCGGAGTCATACGTCGTAGTACGAGCCCTTACTCCTCTCTAGTTTTCATGGTACTGAAGAAAGAAGGTTCTTGGAGAATGTGTCCTGAATTATGTGCTCTCAACAAACTAACCATCAAAGACAAATTTCCCATTCCTTTCATTGATGACCTCCTGGATGAATTGAGTGGCGCCCAATTCTTCACCAAACTTGATCTTCGCTCGAGCTATCACCAGATACATATGAAAGAGTCTGACATTCCCAAGATGGCCTTTCGCACTCATGAGGTCCACTACGAGTTTTTGGTCATGCCCTTTGGTTTGTGTAACTCCCCCTCCACCTTTCAGAGCCTCATGAACCATGTCTTCCGCCCTTTTCTCTGTCATTTTGTCTTATTTTTCTTTGATGATATCCTCATATATAGCAAGACATGGACCGAACATCTTACTCATGTGGATCAAGTTCTCATCCTACTCGCTCAGCACCAGCTTTTCCTGAAACAATCCAAATCTGCTTTTGGTGCATCCGAAGTAGAATACTTGGGTCATCTGGTGGGCAAGGATGGCGTCAGGGTGGACCCGAAAAAGATTGAAGCTATGCAATACTGTCCGCACCCAAAGACTCTCAAAAGCTTGCGTGGATTTTTGGGCCTCACAGGGTATTATCGCAAATTCATTAAGAACTATGGAAAGATTGCAGCACCTCTCACGACTCTCCTAAAAAAGAACTCTTTCACTTGAACCCCAGTAGTTGCTCAAGCTTTTCAAACCTTGAAGATGACCATGTGCACCACTCCGGTTCTGGCCCTTCCCGACTTCACAAAGACATTTGTGTTGGAATGCGACGCCTCAGGGAAAGGTATTGGCGTTGTCTTTATGTAAGAGGGTCGACCTTTGGCCTTCACTAGCAAACAATTGTCTGAAAAGAATCTGGGCAAACCAATTTATGAAAAAGAAATGTTGGCGATTCTTCATGTCGTTGAATTATGGCGTCCTTATCTCTTGGGGCAACGATTCCAAATTAAGACCGACCATCAAAGCCTCAAGTACTTTTTGGAACAACACATTTCCTCCCAGGAGCAACAAAAATGGGTCACTAAGATCTTTGGATATGATTATGAGACCATTTACAAGAAGAGCAAAGACAATGTCGTGGAGGATGCATTGTCCCGGAAGTATGAAGACGAAGGATCCCTTTTTTCTCTTTCCTTCATTGTACCTGATTGGCTGCAATTTGTGCACCAGGAATGGCTTCAAGACCCCAAAAGTTCGCTACTGATCCAGAAACTATAAAACTAGGCTCAGGCTCCCCCAGGGTACTCTTGGCTCCAAGATGAGCTTCGATACAAAGTCCACTTGTATTTAATTAAACAATCCAAGCTCAAATCCATGGTACTTTCTGAGCTTCATGCTACACCCACAGCGGGGCACTCAGGGTTCACCAAAACATATGACCGAGTCAAACGTTCTTTTTTCTGGGAGGGTATGAAACAGGACATTTGTAAGTTTGTGGCTGAATGTGAGGTATGTCAATGCAACAAGGGAGAAATAGTCAAATCTCCAGGCAGCCTCCAACTGCTTCTGATTCCCCCTGCTATTTGGAAGGATATCTCTATGGACTTTATTACAGGCTTACCCAAATCAGGGAATAAATCAGTCATAATGGTGGTGGTGGATCGCCTTTCCAAGTATGCTGATTTTTGTGCTCTTCACCACCCATTTACTACATCCACGGTGGCTCAAACGTTCATGGATCAGGTCTTCAAGCTTCATGGCATGCCCAACTCTATTGTTTTTAATGGAGACCCAACTTTCACAAGCAATTTTTGGCAAGAATTGTTCAAGCTACAAGGTACCCAATTGCATCTCAGCTCATCTTATCATCCCCAAATAGATGGTCAAACGGAAGTCGTCAACAAGTGCTTGGAAACATATCTGAGGTGATTTTCCTCTGAAAAAAAAACACCAGTGGGCTCAATGGTTACCCCTTGCCGAATGGTGGTACAACACTACATACCATACAGCCACTTGCATGACTCCTTTTGAAGCAGTGTATGGACAGAAGCCACCATCAGTTCTCTCATACTTATCGGGTACCTCGAAGGTCCAGGCGATTGACCAAACACTTAAAATCCGAGAGGATATCCTTCGTACCCTTAAAGAGAACTTGGTCATGGCCTAGAATAGAATGAAGTAGCGAGCAGATCAAGGTCGCTCTGAATGTCAATTTGCCGAAGGGGATCAGGTGTTTTTGAGACTGCATATAAGCAAACTTCCCTCAAGGCAGAGCAGTGTCAGAATCTAGCACCCAAATTTTATGGCCCTTACACAGTTCTCAAGCGTGTGGGACAAGTCGCATATCAGTTAGGTCTGCCCAGTCAGTCGAAGCTACATCCTGTTTTTCATGTTTCATGCTTGAAGAAGGTGATTGTAACCAGGTGCCAAATTCAAACCAACCTTCCAGAGTTAGCTGAAGAAGGATCCATTTGGCTACATCCAGAAGCAGTTTTGGACCAGTGTGAGCGTCGCCTGCATCAGAGAACCATCAAGGAAGTGCTAGTATAGTGGAAAGATATGACTCCAGCAGATGCCACTTGGGAACCAGCTACCATTCTGCAGCAGTTTCCACATCTCAAGCCTTGAGGACAAGGTTGTTTTTAAGAGGGCGGACATGTTAAGGTCCTAACCCGCACATAGGTAGATCAATGTATTCGGATGTAATAAAGGTCAATATTAATAAGACCTTTCAATAAAATAGAATAAGGCGGATGTAAGAAGACCTAATAGAATCTTCCGCTTCTACAAGGATCTTCCTCTAGATGCTTCTCTTAATAGACATATTTAGTATAAATAAGGGGCGAGGGTATGTGAACCCTAGCTTGGATATTATTGTAATAGAGCACTACTCTACTGGAGGTTTCCCCCTCAAAGAGGCCTATGGACATTGCTATCTGATCAAAGTGTTGTTTCTGTTGCTATTTCGTATATCATTTTTGTGTATTGTGAAGATTATGCTGGATATTTTACTGCTATTCTGTCATTTCTAGCATTTCATTTCTGTTCTGCATATTTTATATATCTGGTATCTTGCACGTGCTCGCAAGAGTTAAGCATGGTGGTTATCGCCATGATCGATGGTCGGTTGAGGCAGTCTGCAACATTATTGGTGCTTCCCTTCTTGTACTTGATGTTCAAATGAAAATATTGCAGATATGTGGACCACTTCTGATGGTGGTCATTATGAAACTTTCATTGTGTCTGTATGAACTACAGGGGTCGGTGGCTCTCAAGTGATATGAGAGAATCCCAACACGAACCTGTGTTAGAAATTAGCAAGACCCAGAAAGTTGCGAAGCTCTGTTAGAGTGGTTAGGGCTGGCCAATCCTGGATGACTTGGATCTTGGTTGGATCCACATGCACCCCATTCTCATCAATAATGTATCCTAGATACTAAACCTCGGTCATTCCAAAAGTGAAGTTCTCCAAATTGGCACACAACTTGTGTTTCCACAGTGTTTGGAGGACCTATCGGAAGTGGTGGAGGTGTTCTTCCCAAGTCTGGCTGAAGATCAGGATATCATCCAAGCACACTACTACAAATGAGTTTTTGAATGGTCGTAAGATGTTTTCCATCAGCCTCATGAAGGTTGCGGGATAATTTTTTAACCTGAAAGGCATGACCAGCCATTCAAAAAGGCCCTCCTTGGCTTTGAAGGAAGTCTTCCACACATTAGACAGTTCGATTGGTACCTAGTGATACCCAGACTTCAAGTCGATATTGCTGAAATATTTTTCCCCTTTGAGTTGTTCTAGAAGGTCATCAATCTGTGGGATTGGGTACCTATTCCAGAAAGTGATCTTGTTCAACACCCAATAGTCAATACCGAGTCTCCAAGTCCCATCCTTCTTCTGCACCAAAATGATCGGGCTCCCACAGGGTGATGAACTTGGTCGGATGTGACCTTTCTGCAACAACTCCTGGATCTTCCTCTTGATTTCATCATTCTCTAGAACAGAGCATCAATAGATCAGTCCATTGGGCAGCGGCGCACCTAGGGTCAGATCAATGGGGTGCTTGACCTGAAAGTGCAAATTCACCCCTGCGGGTGAGGTGAAGATGTCCTAGTACTCCTCCACGACCTTGTCCATTTGTTGTTGTCGTGTGAAGGAGCCCTGTTTGGAGGTCATGGCCACAGTATTCTTCTTTCCCTGAGGGTGGATCATCAAGAAAACAAATTTCCTGGTTTGGAAATGAGCTTACTACATTGTTTTTCAATAACCAAAGAGATAGTTAGAGGAAGTGGTACCTCTGGTATCATGTACAACTTATTTTTCAAGGTAACAATAACAGCGCGAGGTTGGGACTCATACACAACATGTCGCTTCCACAAGTATGGTTGGCCTAATAATACATCACAAACATCAAGAGGAGCAATGTCACATAATACCTCATCGGTGAAGGGCTTGATGTTGTAAGGAAGGTGACACTGTTGGCTAACGCGGAGATCCCGTCCTTGGTAAAGCCACCCGATGGTGTATGAATGTGGGTGTTCTGTGGTTGGCAATCCCAACCGCTTCATGACCTCTGCTGAAATAAGGTTATTTTGGCTCCCATTGTCGACAATGAACTGTAGCGGGGAACCCTTTACCCACATATGGGAGTGGAAGAGACGCTCCTCCTCCTATGGATCTTTCGGTTCTTCCCTTAGGATCTTCATGGTGGAAATGGTGGTTTTGGGCTCTGCATTGATAATCTGCTTCCCTCTATCATTCCCCTTCTCGGGTTCTGATTCAATGTCAGAGCATGCATCTGATTCATAAGCCCTCATCTCGGCCACCAGTGACTGTTTGGCCTGACACTCACTTGTGATGTGAGTGGAGCTCTTATGGAACTCACACCACTTTCTCGTGTCCCTCTTCGTCTTCACGATGTTTTCCTTTGCTTGGGGATTTTCCAGGATGTCTTGAGCCACCATGCCTTGTATTTTTCCTTTTTTCTGTGGTTTGTGGGCACCTTTGGCTTGCTTTTGATTCGCATATCCAAAGTCTCACTTCTTCGGTTTGAATTTATGCTCAATCTTGGAAGCATACCAGTATGTCGTACCAAGCGATGAGATGTCAAGGAACTCCATTTCCTCCTGAATGTATCTATGCAGACAACTGCATTACTTCAACATCAAATGTTTCTCCAAATCTTTGATACCCAACTTTGTACGCAGGGTATGGAACAGATTCGTCATCTCATGCACATCTTGATCCCTTTGATACTGCAGTGTATTCCATTATATGTACTTGTCCTCATAGCTCCCCACAGAATAATATTGTTCCTTGATGGCGTCTCAGAAAGAATTCCAAGTGGGTACGGACAAAAATAGACAGGGTTCCTCCGCATCCTTTTTCTCACAGTAGGTTTCCCACCAGTCCTTGACATGGGTGGTGGATTTGAGCAGTGAAAAAATAATCTTCTCCCGATCAGAAAAGTCATGAACTAAGAAATATAATTCTAATAGATTCAACCATCTATCTACGATGTCTACATCTATTTTGCCATCAAATATAGGAAGTTCAAAGTTTACTTCTACCTTAAAAGGGGCTGAGCCTCCAAAGTGGATGTTGGATGCATATGCGTCGCCATTGGACAATCGTTGAAGGATCTGGGCAAAGTTATCCATCATCATGTTCCTTTGTTTTTCAAGGGCCTCCTCGAGCAATATTTTGATAGGATCTCATGCTCCCTCGTCTTTCTTTTCATCCCCATGGGCAGTCGTCGGGGTTTACGAGACCGATCTTCCAAAGGTTCAACCAGATCGATCCCTAACTCCTTATACCCCAACCTCGTTTGGTACATGCAAATAAGGATCGAGAAAGAGTAGACCGCTTTGATACCACTGATCCAAATTTATGCAGGAACACAACAGAATACACAAATAACCATGAATACAAAGATGCAATGGAAATAACACTTCTTTTCATTAATATCAAAGAAATGAAATTTTTTTACACACAGAATGAAAATAAACTAGCTAAGGTGCTGGTAGCTTACCTCTGAGAAGAGATGTGGTGGCTACAGGCCTCTGAACTCTGTGTTACAATGAGGCTCGAAAGCCTATATATTATTGAGAAACAATGGAAACCCTAAACATCCAAAAATCTAACCCTAGGAGATGAAACACCAGAATATAGGCCCCGTCGGGGTAAATTGGTACATCAATTTCTCGGGGTCGTAACTTTTCCATACTATCTATGTTTGACACACATGATACAACGTTAGAAATATCTATCTGAGGACTATAACTGTTGACAGCTAATATCGAGTCTAGAACGAACTCATATTCGGTGATTATAATTATGTTCTGAACTCGATATTCACTATCAGTAGTTGTAGTCCTCGGATATATCTTTCTAACGATGTATCATGTGCATCAAATAGAGATAGTATGCCAAAGTTACGACCTTGGGAAATTGATGTACCAATTTACCCTGATGGGGCCCATATTCCAGTGTTTCATCTCCTACGGTTAGGTTTTTGGATGTTTAGGGTTTCCATTGTGTTGGAACAGGGGTAGACCCAAGGTTCAATGCTAGAAAAATGCACCAAAAAAACCCTAACTACCAGCCCTTTTGTCAACACCTACGAAGCAGATGAAGTCTCACCCGAGGTAGAGGCGGGGGTGGTTGCGAGACTTAGGTGTCTGCAACCTTAGCTAGAACACAAATCTGTGATTATAACACTTAGCAATCACCTAGAATAGATTATTCATCAATATTCAACCCTTATGATACTTCACAGATAGCACAGAGCATCGCAGTATGTACTTAGATCTAAGATAATTCAGCACTTGGCCACAACAAGATAGATTAGATTCGACAGATCAAGCACCAAGCATCTTACATACCAGATCTAACATTCATCCATATCTCAGAAGCATAAAGCATAAATAGATCTATATAAACACATCAAAACACTTAGTAAAGGAAGAGACAAACACATCAAGTCGAGGCACAAAGCACAACACACATATTTACCGTGGTTCACCCCCACCCTAAGGCTATGTCCACAAAGTATTCTTCTTTATTAGCTTCAGTTAATCAGGTTACAGCATAGAGTAACCAAAAACCCTTCTGCGCATAGGACAGAAGATCTGCACAGCCCGCTAGATCCTTCTTCCTTGTGTTGTATCACAAATCCTTCTATAATCTCTATAATAACTTGCACTTAGCTCTGTAACCCTTCTACAGTCATGCACAGAGAACTACTAGCACTTAGCTTACATCACATGGATGGGCTACCATCCCCTTACTTACTTCACCTAGAAATCTATTTATACATTACAAAAGTGGGCCTAAGCGTGGGTAAACCCATGGGATGACATCCCTTTCCCATTACATTATCCCCAAAAAACCACAAAGGACCCAAAAAGGGGTCTAGCTTCCATGATTTATGCTTCGTGTTGTGCTCCATCTTTGACAAGCTGTCGAAGTCCCAAAAACAGTCAAATATGACCAAGTTTTCCTCAAAACTTGGGCAGGGTCAACAGGCCCCCAACACTCACCTGTGACTCATCCCAAGTCACTCAGGTCTGGGTAACTTTTCCTAAAAGGTATCGAGCTTGGCTTGAGATGCTTCGACTTGTCTCTGCGCTACTACTTCTTTCTCAGTGAATTCCTGAAAAACCACTTCACTGATAGGTCCTTCCAGTTGATGCTCAACTGTAACAACTACTTTTTCTAGTAGTGTTCCTTGGCCTTCAATTTATTCAAACAATAGGTAGGTCGCCTCCTGGCTCGACTAGAGTTTCTGGGTGACTTCCATCACTCTGTTATATGTGGTAAGAACAAGTTGTTGGGAAGTGCGTTGTTACTGGGATCTCTTCATCCTCTCAATGGGTGACAGGAGCTTGAGTTGCATCTGTACTATATATACGTGTTTCTTTGCTTCCTAGAGTTGGGACTCCAGTTTCTTCAACTCTGGGTCTTCAGATAGTTGTTCATATATCTGCACACTTCTTCTACTTAGTTGTTTACATTCTACGGAAAGTGTTTTAATCCTCTCAATTGCGCTGTGAGCATTCAATTCTCACTGGTTGTGCACTTCTTGTGGAGTCTATGGTATGGTCTGAAGCTCTAATTCCATGACCCTTTGTTGAAGTTGTTGAATAACTTCAACTAGCTTCATCACTTGGCGCTCTATGGGCTCTTTGGCCTTCTTCTCTAAGCTGGTCACATAGAAAAATGATCTGCTGACTACTTCTTCAATTCCTATCTTCTTTTCAAGCAGCTACTCTTTCTCTTTTTGGATCTTCACTCTGTCTTCTTCAAATTTTTCTTGGAAAGAATTCTTCTCTTGTTGCATGGCTTGGAGTTGTTTAATAATTTCCTCCTGTGCTTTCTTTAGGGATTGGGTGGCCTACACTTTTTCTTCCTGAGAATGTCAAAGGTGTACTTCAACTGTATTAACAATATTCCAGAGTTGAACTGATTCATCTCCCACTTCTGTTGTTCCTTCTGGCAGAGGTGCAGTAGAGATTGCTCGGCTAGACTGGAGTGCTTGTTGTACTCCTTGGAGTGTGATATCAATTTGGCTATACATTTGTTCCTGCTTTGCCTCCTACTTCTCTATGATTTCCTTTGAAGCATCATTGACCACTGCAACAATGAAATCAAAGTCATCCAACGTGAGGGAAGTTTGCATCTTGGTTACAAGGGTTCTTGGTTTCTTTCTGAAGGAATATTTTAGAGGTGAGACCTTCCTTTTCTTCGATGAGTCTTCTTCGTCCCTAGGCGGTGGTACTTCGAATTTATGTTGTTTAGTTTCTGTACCTTATTCATCATCACCTTCTTCATCTGGTGTAAGGGAAGCCATCCTTACAGATAGGTTGTCAACATCCTGGACTTCTTCAGTCTTCTTCATCGTCTTTACTTTCTTTATCTTACTGGGCCCAAGTGTATCCTACGCAGTTCTGGGGCTGTCGATGTCGGAAATTTATGTGGGGTCTATTGAAACAAGGAGTTCCATCAACCATTCCTTGGTGATATCTTCCAGGAATTCTTCTGTCAGCTTATAATAAGACAGAAGTTGTTCCTGGTGCTCATCAACGTATCAGGTTAGGTATATAAAGTGGCAGTCTGTGCTGAACTTTATCAGAGATCGGAATCTCTGTAAATTGTTCGGGGCTATGCGAGGTTCACTCCTTATGGTTGCTTTCAATTGGTTATAGTACTCGTGGAAAATGACATTCGATTTCCATTTCTTGCTCATGTCATTCGAGTACCATAATGTACTGAACTTTACGACTAGTGGCTCAAAGGGGTCAAGGTTCGGGAAGGTTGCACCTTCCGGTAGCTCCCATGCAACAAAAGCAATCAGTATCAAGAACCAGCTAAAATGGAATTCATTCCCTTGATCCTGGGCTTCTCTACAGTCAATCTCCATTTGATTCACCAGGTACATCACCCATTTCATCTATAGTCCCTCTATGCACTTTCCTGTGAGGTCAACTACAAAGCCAGATACTTGTGTTGGTCGATTCTTGCATACCAACTTCCCTGCGATCAGTTGGCATGTGAGGCGCACTATGCCACTTTCAATAGAAGATACCTTGTAGCCTCTCGCACCTTTCTCAACATTGCCATAGGCTTCTTTGATCTTCTGCGCAAGAGCGGGGTCTGCGGTCTTTCTAGGATAGTACTCATGGGGATAGAGGCCCAGCATGCTAAGCCCGGTGATCCTATTGATCAGTGTCAGATCAACAGTTATGAAACAATCTAACCATAGGTATCCTCCGTGGTAACTTGCTAGCAGAAATTTTACACAAGCATTCACTTCTTGGTGTCTGCCGAAGTGTGGTATTTTCATAACATTGAGAAAAGTATACTGCACGAGGTTCATCATCCATTTCTAAGGGATGAGCTTCAAATTCTTTCCCTTAGTTCTCGTCAAGTACTTATACAGGGCGAGCATGTTGTAAAATTTACGGTCCCCCAGGTTGAAGTCACAAAACTTCAACAATGTAACCTTGTCTTGATCTGCGCAGTAGGTGTGTACTCCTTTCGGTAGATATGCAGTGACTAGGGTGTATTCAAAGTCTCTAGGGACAGTGTCCCTATTAATCTCACTGCTCAAAGGGGGTATGTAAGCTGGTAGGATGGATGGCACTAACTTCACGTTATCTATGTCGTCCTTATGCTTAGTTCTTCTTTGTGCACCGGCTCGAGATGTTCCTACTCAAGAAGTTGATGGGGTGGCTTTCACTCCTCCTATCGATGATGCTTGGACTCTGGTGGAAATTCTTCTTTCCAACATGGCTCTCTCAGTCATTAAATTGAGAATGAACTCTATGACGGATTCCTCAAGTGCGGTGAGATCGTCGGACATACGCACTCAGGAAAGATAATCGGGGTCACGATGATCTCAAAATATTGCACTAGGATGAACAATCTTCTTGCAATGATCATTGTAAACAATCACTAGTTCTGCGGGCTTTGATTTTTCAGTTGGCAAAAGTGTTCTTCGAGCACGGCACAAGGAGCTAAATAGGAAATTCATCAACGATCTACTTGCAATGAGTATGAAGCTTCCATGAACTTTGATCCATCTGCTATGGCATGGTCCAAAGGTATGGTGGTGATCCTTTAATGATTTTCTTTCTATTCGGGATGGAAGTCGAACGGGTATATCGATCCAACGACTATATTTATCCGCCACGGTGAAGTGTCGTATGTCATTGTTCTGATATCCTGCCGAAGCTCAATTCCTGTGATTTTTCCTTCTGCAAAGTTTCCTCTAGAGTCTTCTGTAACTTTTTTATCTTGGCTCTCTTCTTACTTATCTTCCTAGCCTTCTTCCCAGTGAGCTTTGTCTCGGTCATCCTTTTTCCATTTTGATTCTTATCTTCTCTCGACATAGTCACTTCGTGATGTTGAGATTCTTTCTTCAGATCCAAGGGTAATACTCTTTCATTATATGGATTAAGTATTTTGGTCTTCTTTCGTTCCTCTAATTCTCTTATAGCTTCGACATCCAAGTCCCTAGTGTTCAATAGCTTAGATATGTTCTCTTGTTCTTCCATCAAGTAGGTGATCCTTCTAATCATAAATTCCATGAGTTCTTGTTTCTTCTGTTCTAGGGCTTCCTTTTCTTCTTTTCTATAGATCTGGTCCTTTTCAATCCAGATCTTTCCTAACAAAGATGGAAATGGGGCATGGTCCTCAATAAATTTAATAACTTTGAATTCTTCCTCTGTTGAAGCTCCATGGGTACTCATAGCTATCCGGGTAATCCTGCCACATAGGGTTACCATTTTTCCTTTAAACAACCCTATTTTTCCTAGTGAAGGAACCATAGCAGACCTTCCTAGGGTTTCCCAAGAACTTTCTGTCATAATTTTCATCTATGTTCCCTCATCCAGAGCACAGTCTATGTTGAAGGCTCCTATTCTTACTTCGATTTTCTACTTTTCTTTGAAGATCTTTGACAAACTGGCATCTTTATGTTCATCCATGGTTTCTTTCATTTTCAATAACATAATCTTTGATTCTTTCTAGGGTTCTTCTATAATATTAGTCTCTTGATCTCTTTCATAGTTTTCTTGCTCCATATTCATCTTTTCAAGTCTAGCAATCATTCTAGGGAAATCCATTACTTCATGGTCCATAGCCTTACAACAGAGGCAACTAGGGTTTCTCCTAGGGCATTCCTTAGCAAGATGTACTGGTCTTCTGCAACTATAACAAAGAGTTAATCCTCTCTTTCTCTTCAATGATCCCCAACTCTTCTTATACTGCGCACTAGGATCATAATGGCTAGCCTGTAAAAATTTCTTTCTAGGATCCTGCATCCATTGGTTAGTCCAAAAATTATTTCTATGCATAGGTATAACATATCTATCATTATACCTATCAGATCTATTCATATCAAATGTTCTTTCATCTAACAATGCCCTAGTTTTCAAGCTAGGACAAAATCTATCAAGCATACCTAAATCCATGCTCTAGAAACAAAAAAAAATCACTTATCTTACTTCTACAGGGCACAAAGCTTCCAGATCTAAGAACTTTTGACTATTCTTACCTTTATCAGAGCACAGATCTTACAGATCTTACTTCTTTTCTTCAGTATCAACGTCTTTTCTTGCAGATATGACTTCTTTCCTTCAAATCTGTCCTTCCTTCTTCATCACATATCTTTTCAGATCAAGTAGATCACTATGCACTAGGGCATAGATCCATGCACAGAGCTTTCATAATTTTGGGACAAATCTTTGCACAAAGCTTCTTCTACTCATTTCCTAGAAATCACAGTTTTAGGTCCCGACAATCACAGTTTCAGTTCCTGGTAATCATAATTTCAGTTCCCAACAATGAAACCATTTGTTGGCATAGGGGCAGACCCAGGGTTCAATGCTACGAAAATGCACCAACAAAACCCTAACTATCGACCCTTCTGGCAACACATGTGAAGAAGATGAAGTCTCACCCGAGGTAGAGGCAGGGGTGTTTGCGAGACTTAGGTGTCTACAACCTTAGCTGGGACACAGATATGTGATTATAACACTTAGAAATCACCTAGCATAGATTATTCATCAATATTCAACCCTTATGATACTTCGCAGATAGCACAGAGCATTGTAGTATGTACTTAGATCTAAGATAATTCAGCACTTAGGCACAACAAGATAGATTAGATTCGGCAGATCAAGAACTAAGAATCTTACATACTAGATCTAACATTCATTCATAGCTCAGAAGCACAAAGCATAAATAGATATATATAAACACATCAAATCACTTAGCAAAGGAAGAGACAAACACATTAGGTCAAGGCACAGAGCACAACACAAAGATTTACCGTGTTTCACCCCTACACTGGGGCTACATCCATAAAGTCTTCTTCTTTATTAGCTTTAGTTAATTAGGTTACAACACAGAGTCACTAAAATCCCTTCTGCGCACAAGACAGAAGATCTGCGCAGCCCACTAGATCCTTCTTCCTTGTGTTGTAGCACAAAGCTTTCTATAATCTCTATAATAACTTGCACTTAGCTCTGTAACCCTTCTACAGTCATGCACAGAGCACTACTAGCACTTAACTTACATCACATGGATGGGATATCGTCCCCTTACTTACTTTGCCTAGACATCTATTTATACATTACAAAAGTGGGCCTAAGCACGGGTAAACCCACGGGCCGACATCCCTTTCCCATTACATTATCCCCAAAACCCCACAAAGGAACCAAAAAGGGGTCTAGCTTCCACGATTTCTGCTTCACGTTGCATTCCATCTTTGACAAGTTGACGAAGTCCCAAAAACGGTCAAATATGACCAAGTGTTCCTCAAAACTTGGTCAGGACCAACACATTGTTTCTCAATAATATATATGCCTTCGAGCCTCATTGTAACATAGAGTTCAAAGGCCTGTAGTCGCCACATCGCTTCTCAAAGATACGCTACCAGCGCCCTAGCTAGTTTATTTCCATTCTATCTATAAACAAAATTAAGTTCTTTGATATTAATGAAATGAAGTGTTATTTCCACTGCATCTTTGTATTCATGGTTATTTGTGTATTATGTTGCGTTCCTACATAAATTCAGATAAATTCCTCTTTTCCATTTTTTTTTATGCAATTCTTCTACTTTCTTTATCCTTTCTCATTACTTAGCTTGAAGCTTCTTTTGTTCTTCCTCAAGGAGTAGTTGGAACTGTTCCTGAAGGATCTTCTTATGTTATTCTTGATCCAGTGAAGTTTACTCCTAAACGCATCATCAAGTAACCTTTGTATCACTTCCTCAAAGAATAGTACTCCTTTGAACACTTATTTTGTAAAATCAACTTCATGTATTGTAGAAGTGGTGAGACTTACAGATCTAATATGATTTACTGTTAAGTCTTGTGGATCATGTTCTCTAGGTTCCCCAAGGCAAAAACATAATTATTTTGGTGCATCTGCCTCTTTTCTGGCATGGGCTCCATTCAATAAACTATAATTTCCAATATTTATGGGGAATATAGGCCAGAATGTTTTACCACTACCCAAAAGGAGAGATGTTATACATGTTCCCATGGTTTGGAAAGCAATTTCTCGTATCAACAATATGTCAGGGACATAGTAGGGAAGGTGTGGGGCTCCAGTACTCCCATGCACTATGATGTAAGTATAGTATTTCCCAAGATACCAATCTGCTATACTTTTCATCCTAGTTGTGGCTTCACATGAAATTCTATATCTTGGGAATCCAAAAATCATAGTATGTAGGGGAGAAAGAAGGGAATCACATATATCATACAAATATTTCTTGTAGTTTATATTCCATATTTTAGAGCAATAGATGTGTATTGGAGGTTCGTATTGATCCCAACTCCACCCGAAAGTAGGAAATTGGATGGATGAACATAGGGCATCGATCAGATAAGAAAACATGTAAAAACATGGTTTCTTCATACCTAGAACATTCTTTATGTTGTGGCAGATATTGAAAGTTAATATCACTGCCCAGTTGAAGGACTGTCCTATCTTCACAATTGTATATTCCATGGGAAACCATTCCATCTAGAAATGTGTACTCTTTTCTTCCCCATATAATCTACTCAGTATAGAGATTAGAATCATGTAAGTTCTTTTAAATTCATGGGAGGGAATTGATCTTTGTCTTGGCTTGAATTTTCTATCTTCATCTAACCACCAATCTTCCAACAACTCAGCAGGGTATTTGTTATTTTTGGCGAATCCCTTGAGAAATGGTTCATTGAGTGAAACCAGAGGTTTTGGAAGGAGATATCTGGCACCAATATCTTCAGGTTTTAGGGACACTATCTGCCTTATGAGTTGGATTACTATTGTTTTTGTGTTCAAATCAAATTTCTTGAAACACCATTGAGCTACATCATTGCATGGGAATAGAGTCATACAAACAACCACATGGTGAATACCACTATTATAAAATTTTTGATATATTATGAGGTGTTCATCTTTTGGCGATAAATCTTCATTGTTGAATGTCTTATATATTTCATCATACCTAGGGTAGTGGTATTCTCTGGTGTTATGAGTTGTATCTGTCACCAAAATGCTACTTGGATTGGTTGGAATTTCAAGTGTGGGAATCACAACGGGATCTACAGGGTTTTTTGCCTTCCTAGCATTTGAGCACGTCATGATGTACTTGCCTCGCCCTGCGAACAACAGAAAACACATAAGTTCATTTGACACATACAATATTATGATAAAACATAAAATTAAAACAGATGCATAGCTTTAGCTCTCGTCCTAGAAATAAAGCTTACAGTTTTCCCACGATCGGATTATACAAAAAACTTGTTTTTATCAACTTACAAAGGAAAATAATGGGTTAATTAGGGTTTCAAGATTATTATGTAGATGTTAAATGAGCTTAAATCACAAAGTTAATTCTCTATGAATGATAACCAATATACAGGAAAAACATCATCTTTCCATTAATGTAGATCGGAGGTACAAATCGCCCAAATCCATATATCGGATACGCAATAGCTAATAGTCGCACCCAAGGAATTTTGAGAGTGTCATCGAAGTTTTATCATCAAAGTAGAGACAGTTTCGTGACTCTTGTATGATCTGATGGGAAAGCATCGAATAATATTCTCTTTTGTATAGGGAAGCATGTTAGAAGGGAAAACTCATCCAATAGGTTGGTTGTTCTCTTTAATTATGCTATTGAGAAGGTTTTCATGAGATTTAAAATGTACAACAAAGTTTAAACTCCAATAGTAGGTTATTTAAATACATTCATCAGAGCTATCATTCGCAGAACAGGGAAATTTAAATCACTAATATACTTTGATGAGAGAGAGCATCAAAGAATATTCCATGTATTGAACCACATGCCAATGATGTGATGTTGGGGATGTAGTTATTTCATTCCCTCGTACTTTCAAACAAATATTATCGGAGTGTTTCATCGTTAGGGAGTTAATATTTCTCTGAATGAAAAGGTATCAAGGAATATTCCTTCCTCGATAAATGGGCTTTTTGAAAGAACTGTGTTTACAAGAGGCATCGAGATTACATGTAAAATGATCGAGAAACCAATCATTTTTTTCCATGTATTAGAGTTGTACCCGTAGGGGAGTTATGTGAATGTCGGAATTGTATTATTCAGACGTGTCTTCCCAACCAATAACCAATTAACACATAAGCTAAATTGACTAGTAAAAAATATATCATGAGCATACGTGGTCAAAGAGAAAAGGTCGTCGTGATGGTTTTTCATCAGGGTTATATTATATCAATGTGAAAGAGTGTTTCAACAAAGATGATCCCGACATAACTCTTTCC
>WSFP011389087.1:0-28360 GCA_009831015.1 Picea engelmannii | reverse complement strand
TGATCATGATCAGTCAAGGAAGAAATTCATAAGGACTACACCACAAAGTAGATCATTCACTCCCAGGTATGCAAATTTATTTTATGGTCATTGTTTTTATCGTACTAATTTTGGACATAAGGTTGTAGATTACAGGGATTATAAAAGAAATGTTCAAGCAAGAAGTGCCTATGTGGCTCCACGTAACATTGAATGTTACAAATGTCATAACTATGGACACATAGCTAGTGATTGTAGAAGCATGATCGATACTTCCATGAAAGAGAACACTGATATCAGATATAAAAAAGTATGGATAAGAAAACACAAAGAAAAAGTGAACAAAGACCAGGTCCCATAGATCGCAAGATTGACAATAAAACGAGATGAAGAAAATTATACAAAGAAAAAGAAAGACGTCAGATACAAAAAGGTTTGGAAAATATCTGAAAGAAAAGAATGACATGTAAATAAGGAACAAGTTCAAGAGATTATACTTTCAGGCATTGTAGTGAAAGATGAATCCACAAAGAAAAAGAAGTCATAGCTCAGAGAGATGATGAATCTACCAATGAAGTTGATGATGAATACACATGAGAGCATGAATTGTTCTAAGACATCTGGCTTAGATACTCCCAAGTTATATGAATATTAGATAGGGGGAGTTTATGCGTTAGCTGCGACAGACCAAAGAACCATCCTTCAAGCAACTTGCAAAATTTGAGCAGACAGATCCAGAGTAGTCAATTAACAAAAGTACAATTTGATAGATTAATTAGTTGTAGTAGTGAAGACTTCATGATAGTATAGTGATAAATGGGTTAGTATTATGGACAGTTGTGCAGTAGAGCTTTGGAAAAATATATGACAGTGGATGATATCATGCATTTATAGATTGGTTTAGAGAGTGGTTCAAAGACAAAGGAACATTATCATAATGGATGATAATTACATAGGAAGTGGCTCGAACAATGTTAATGGATTCCAAATTGATAGATATTTGTTTTGGACACATGCAATGCATACAACAAGTCACATTCAAAATAGAGTAATTCTTAGAAATAACAATGACAAAAATCCATATGAGCTATGGAAAGGAAGACTAGCAAATGTGAAGCACTTCAGAGTATTTGGAAGCAAATGCTACATCAAAAGAGAATATGTCAGGATGGGAAAGTTTGACTCTCATGTGGACAAAGGAGTATTTGTTGGTTACTCAAGTACAAGAAAAAAATACAAGTGTTACAATATGAGGTTGAATAAAGTTGTGGAAACAATCAATGCAACAATTGATGAAACATGTGAATGAGAATTAAAATAAGAAGAAAATGAGTCAATGGAACAAATTTACGAAGAAGAAGAAAAAAATGAAGAAGAAGTAGAAGGGGAAGATGAAGAAGATCAAACAGAAGTAGAAGAGGAAGTTCAGCAAGTGCCTCCAAAGACACCTAGCAAATGAGTACAGAAGAATCATCCTTCAGATTATATTATCGAAAACAAAGATGTAGGAGTTGAGAATAGAAGAAGAATCTGTTCACCAGAACAAATTCACCTAGCACTCTTATCTACGATTGAACCAAACAATTTTGAAGAGGCCAGCAAGGATGAATTATGGAATAAGGCCATGAATGAAGAATTAGATCAAATAGAGAAGAATGACACTTGGGAATTGGTTCCAAGACCAAAGAATAAGAATATGATTGGCACAAAGTGGGTTTTCAGAAATAATTGAAAGAAGATGGACATGTTACAAGGAACAAAGCTAGATTGGCATGTAAAGGATACGCACTGGTTGAAGGAATCGACTTTGAAGAGACATTTTCCCCAGTTTCCAAAATGGAAGCAATATGATTTCTCTTAAATTATGCATGCTCCAAGAATATTAAAGTGTATTAGATGGATGTGAAATCATATTTTTTGAATGGAGAACTTGAAGAAGAATTCTACATTGAACAATAAGAAGGATTTCAGCTCCTAGAGCATGGTATTCTAGAATGGATAAATATCTACAACATACAGGGTTTAAAAAAGGAAGTGCAAACAACAACCTCTACATCAAGGTAACTCAAGATAGTATTTTATTAATTGAAGTTTATGTTGATGATATTATTTTTGGAAGTAATGATGACAGGTTAAGCCAGAAACTTGCAAAGAATATGCATAATGAATTTGAAATGTTATTACTCGAAGAACTATCATTCTTTCTGGGTCTTCAAATAAGTCAAAGCAACCAAGGAATTTCTATTTCTCAAACTAAGTATATCAGAGAAATGCTAAAGAGGTTCGGAATGGAATATTGCAAACTAGTTACCACTCCTATGCAAACTAGTTGCAAGTTGAGCAAAGATGATGATTCAAAGTCTACAGACCAGAGGGCAATACCGATCAATGATTGGTAGCTTACTATATGTGACAACATCTAGACCAGATGTAATGCAAGCAGTTGGACATGTGGCACGATTTCAAACAACACCAAAGGAATCACATGTCTTAGAAGTGAAGAGGATTTTTAGATATCTCAAAGGAATATAAGAGTTTGGATTATGGTATCAAAAAGGAAAAGGTCTATCACTTATTGCCTACACAGATGCAGATTGGGCAGGTTGCATTGATGATCGACGAAGCACCAATGTATAAACGTTCTACTTGGGTGAGTGTTTAGTATCTTGGATAAGAAAGAAACAATCATCAATACCTTTATCTACAGCTAAAGCATAGTATATTGCAGTAACAAGATGTTGTACTCAGGTTCTAGGGATGAAACAAACTTTGACAGATATACAGGTTGAGTATGATGAGCCCATTCCAATCTATTGTGATAATATAAGAGCCATGAATATCTCAAAGAACCCCCTGATGCACTCGAAGACGAAGAACATTCCAATCAAGTATCACTTTCTATGGGAACAAGTTGCAGAGAAGAACAATAGAGTTGAATATGTGGGCACAAAAGAACAAGTGGCAGACATCTTTACAAAACCGCTTCCACGGGAAGCCTTTAAGTATCTTCGCTAGAGACTTGGAGTAATTTCTACTCCAAAATGTGAAGAACACATGACCCACACTAAGAGGGGGGGTGAACTAGTGTGTAGATTATTTTAACAATTTCTTTTCACAAGTTACCAGTTAAAACATAATTGAACAGATTAAGAACAATCACATCATAATTACAATGAACACAAAGACACTAGATGTTTTGTATAAGCTTTTGTATAATAAATATGAACATATTAATATGAATATGTGATCGAGGATTTTCTTTTTAGCACCAACTAAAATGAGAAGCACCAACTCCTCGGAGAGCACCAACTCTCAACCAATACCCAGCTTGGCGCAAGATCCAACTTTCTGATAGAACCCAATCTATCCAACTGGAGTCTATTCAACTCCAGTAGTAGTGATCGATTATAGAATCAATGATCAGAGATATACTTTAAGACACTCATCACCACATTTCATCTTCTTTGTTATTCACATTTTCTTTCCTCTAATATCTTCTTGGAATCTGCTTCAACTTATTTAACTTTTGTTCTAACCTGCATTTTATCTTCTCTCTATTATTCATATTTTCTTTCCTCTGATGTCTTCTTGGAATCTGCTTCAACTTTTTATCTTCTATTCTGGACTGCAGAGACACTTTCTTCTCACCACTTTTTCTCATTTATATAATCTTCAAACTGGTGTGAAATTTAAAACAATGTGCCCCTTTATTTGAACCATTGTACCTTTTCATTTAAAATGATAATCTAAACTTTAATTAATATCATTTTTCTTTTTTTTCTTTATTCATATTTTCATGATTTATTCTCTTTTAATCATGACTTTGTATCGGTTCATTTTTGTCATAAATTGATCATAGTCATGGATCAATTTAATCCTTTATACTCGATGCCTAATCTCTGTTATATTTACAGAGACCAGATTCCATGAAGGCGCTTCCTTCAAACCATCACATATGACCATGTGTTACATAACCACGCGCTTTACCAATTATAGCGACATGTTATAATTTTATTTTAATATTCTTATATCATATGACCAACGGTGGTGACCGAATGCTAAGCTTGAATGAGTGCTTGAGCGCTTTACCTAATCAACGGTCGTGATTCAATCTCCTGACGAGATGGATGACTGGCAGGATTTCGGTACTTTTCCCTTCGAGTTATCGTGAATTCCAATATTACAAAACTCACGATCATGAAATCGCTGAAACAATCAGACAGTTCATATTACCCACTGATATGGATGACTGTTGGTATTTCAGCACTTTGCCCATCGAGTCTTCATGACTTACTACATTGAAAAATTCCCGATTATGGTATCGTCAATATAATCGGACGATTCACGTTTATCTCGCGGAGATACATCAACGGTCCACCTTAAAGCTTAATCCGATCCCTTCTTTCCTTAATTGAACGACCGTGTCTTAATCAAGCATTGATATGTGTGGCTACCAGGATTTCGTTGTTTTTCCCTTCGAATCTTCGTGACCTCCAATAGTCCCTTTCGGCGTTTCGGCGTTCGGGACTTCGTGATGCTGGAGTTTTTGCTTACAAGGAAAAACTCTCGAAGTGGTAACTCTCGATACTATGGATCATCTGATGTGTGTCCCTTTCAGAGTTTCGACATTCGAGACTTTTGAACTATAAAGTATTTTCTTAGTGGTGAAATATCCCGAAGTAGGACTCCCGGAGTAACGTAAATTCTTACGTCACTTGATGACATGTCAGCAGCCTATTGGCTGCCACGTGTCATACATATTCGTGATTTTCATGTACCTGAAATATTGTATCAACTTGACACTTGTCAGTGTCTTATTGTGCCACATGTGCTTAGCTGATGTGGTCTGTTGAGTCATTTTTCCTTGGTTCAAATCCAACGGCCCTCCAATGCTTTCAAGATCCGACGACCCACAATTCTATCGCGATTTCACGTTTCACTATTTGGAAGGTTAGCACTTCCAGTTTTTGACTTTCCAGTCAGCGAAGGGTTGAACCAAAGCCATGTGTCCTCTGGCTCAACGACCAGGATTCGTTCTCGATCCAATGGTCTGGATTGGATCGCAAATTCATGTTTTAGTGTTTCAAGAAGCATGCTCCGTTCTCTCAACTCGCAATCTCTGAATTCCTAAAATCTGGTATGCCACTCTCGTCAGATCTACAACCCACATCGCTCCTCCTGATCGGCGGTCCTTATCTTATCGTGATTTCGTGTTTCGGTATTTCAAACGTTAAAGCACCTCCATTCTTCTGACTCCCGATTTCCCGATATCCGCTTATGTTGGATCGACGGTCCATGACCCTCCATGATCCAATGGTCCAGATCATATCGTGATTTTGCGTTTCACGAGTTCATGCAACACTGTCTTTGACTTTCCTAATCTGCGGGTTAGGGAAATTACAATCACTTTCCACATGTCCTCTTGATCCAACGGATCAGATCATTTCGCTGCTTTGGAGTGTTAACTAACTCCTAGGCTTATCCTCCTTGCATCTCCACTGGATCTGACAGCTGATAGGTATTCTTGAAGCAGATCAACGATCATGATATTTCAATGGTCCTCAAGCCCACGGTCACTCAAATGACTGATGTATGTTGTATCAGACGATCAACATGGTCAAAATATTTGATCGGACGACTGTTGATCTTCTCATTCTGATCAGACGACTGCTGAGGTTTCTTCACTCTGATCGGACGACTGTTGAGGCTCTTCATTCACTAACTCTCCTGAGCTTTAATATAGTCAGTCACTATTTCTCCTGAGCTTTGATCTCTGCATTTGCTAACCCTCCTGAGATTTTATCATAGGATTGTTGATCCTATCGTGATCAATAATAATCACGAATTTCTTTTGCAACTTGATATACTGTGCAATGCGCTCTTCCTTCTAAGATTTGGTCTTCATACTGCTCGCTCGTCCTGTTTTATCCTCCTCCCGATCTTGCACTTTTCCTTCTCTGCATAATGTATGACATCTTTTGCCGACTGATATATTGCTGATATCAATGACAATCTCATCTGTCATTTAACAACAGATCATCTGATCGACTGTCGACATCAATGACTATTGACATCTATGACAATATTTCCAACAATCTCCCCCTTTGTCATTGAGGTCAACACACTAAATTCATATACAAAACTCCCCTTATGTTGATGCTTTCCTTTTATGAAGTTTTCCTTTATATGAAGTTTCTCTCCCCCTTTGACATCAATGGAAAAGGGTTTCTTCTCCTATGATCTATCTTTATAAGTACTTCTCTGACCACTGGTAACTCATTCTATAATCAATCTTTTCCTGTTATAACAGAATGACTCCTCCTGTCGTTGATTGCTATCTCTCCCTGAGATATTCAATACATATCTGTTTTAAGGGTTTTTGCAAAAATATCTGCCACCTGTGGTAAGCTCTGTATGTTACTGACCAGACTAACCTTGGGTAAATATTCCTACATACATGTTCTGCCAATCATAGTTGAATGACTTCCCCTGTCAATATGCTTTCTCTCTTTCTGACTATTCTCGACCTTTGTTTCTGAAAAGGTAGATCTTCTTGACAGGGTTTCTTCCCCTGTTGATTTACTAACTTCTTATCTTAGTTGATTGGGATATATATATATTTTTTTTGGTGTTTCAAATGAGTAGTATTTCTTGATACAAATTTTTGTAGTGATCGAGTCTTTTTAATATTTAATCTAATTACTTTCTTATTTACTAACCAAAACTTCACTTGAGTTTTTACTAACTGTTCTCCCCCTTTATTTCTATAAAGGGTATCATTTTCTGACAAAGTTTCTCCTCATGTTTTTTTTTTTTTACAGGATGTCATGTACCTCATTTTGTACATCAGAATACTGTTGTTGTGGATACTGGATCACTGCGCAATTGTAGCTCATCCTTTTTTCAAACAACCCTTGGTTCTGTTCATCGATTCTCATTGATCTCTACCAATTGTTTTTATATCATCCACCTTGACATCTGTACTCTCAACAATCTTATGTAATCTAAGATTGTAGAACATGTATGCTTTCTTGGTAGTATCATATCTAAGAAGGATACCTTCATCATATCTGGCATCAAATTTTCAGAGATTCTTCTCAATATTTTTGATATAACCCTTACTTCCAAAGACTTTGAAGTATTTTACAGAATGAGCTCTCCCAAACATGGTTCACAAGGAGTTTTACTACTGTTAATCTTGATATGACCTCTGTTCAATATGAATACTGATGTGCTTACAACTTCCCTCCAATATCAATACTAATTGATGGAGTTTCCATCAGATAATTAGCTTCATTTTTAGGGTCCTCATTGGGATAGGGACACTTGGATGCAAAATGACCAACTTTTCCACAGTTAAAACATTTGTAAAGAGGTTTGCCTTTGTACTTCCTTGACCCTTTCTGAAGTTTTCTAATGAAATTGGCTTCTTCTACATCAGATTCTTCATGATGGCTGGATTGAGGTTTTTTCTCTTGATTTATCTTTGTGTCGGATGCTTTGAAATCTATTTCATCTTTTGCTGATTTATCATGCCCTGTTCTCATTTCATATGTTGTAAAGAGTCCATGGAGCTGATCAACTGTGAGTGTATTTAGATCATATCTATCTTTAATTGAAGAAATCTTTGCATTATATCTCATAGGTAATGACCTTAAGATTTTGTGCAAAATGGGATTATCTGTAACTTCTTTTTGTTGTTCTAGGATTGAAGATTCATCATCAATGTCATCATTGTGTGCACCAGAAGATTCTTTATCCTTGTTTTGAGAATATTCCTTACTAGAAGTTTTATCCCCCAAACTCCTATTATTAACTTCATCAATTTCAGGAGCAATATTTTCCTCATCTTTCTTATTTGGTACTTGGGATTTTATTTTCCATATCTTCTTATTTACTCTTGTTGTCATATTGTGTGAAGCATTTCTTATTAACTGTTTTCTTGAGTTCCAATAGTTATAGGCTTTGTGACCATATTCACCACAGCTATAGCATCTCATAGTCTAACAATGTGCAGTGATATGCCCAACATGATTGCAGTTCCAACATCTTATATTGTTGTTGAACCTACCAATTTGTTTTCTTTCATGATGCCTACAGTCGAAGGCTTTATGACCATATTCATTACAAGCAAAACAATAACCTTTAAAGACACTCTCATACCTTCTTTGATTCATCCATGAAGGTGTCTCCCTTCTGAACTTTCTTTGAGGACTATGAATAGCTTATGGATGTCTTCCATGATCATATATTCTGAACTTTATAGTGTTGCTTTTATTTCTTGAATGTGTAGAAACTGAGTCATACCTTCTTTTACTTTTTGCAAATGAAGAAGTTGTTTCAGACCTGCATTCATCCTTTACAACTGAAGGAACTGTGTCAGACATCTTAGGGATACTGATCTTTTCCTTATTGTATTCAAGGCCAGATTTTTCACTTGGTGATCTCTGACTATCCAGGATCTCATCCAGGGTCATGGAGCTGATCAAGAACTTGTTTTGGGTGTCTGACTTCTGAACCTTCTTTCTAAGATTCACAACTTCTACTAACAGCTCATGACAGGATTCTTCCTTTTTGTCCAATTGGTTCCTTACTACCTCTTCTCTCCTTTTGACTTCTTCAAGTTGGATTTTAAGATTGACATAGTTTTCCCTTAGTTCCCTTAGATCTACAATGTTTTTGCTTGAGACATCATCTTCCTTATTTTCTTCTTTTGCTTGACTAATTTCATTTTTCATTCTGTTGATTTTCTTCTGTTAGACCATCAACTTTTGTTTTCAATCTTTTGATCTCATCTTCTTTGTTTTCTAATTGAATCTTTTGCTCAGATATGATTTCTTTATTTTATTTGAGCTTTTCTTTTATTTCCAGGATATGCTTCTGATTTCCAAGCTCATCATTTTCCTTCTCTTTTTCTTTTACTTGATTAATTTATTTCTTCAGCTTCTCGATCTCCTCTTCTCTCTCTTCTAACTGATTTTCCTGTTCATATATTATCTTATCACAGTCCTTGAGCATTTCCTTTATTTTCAAGACATGTTTTTGATTCTTTTCAAGAAATTCTTGAGTGTAGTCATGAAGATAGCTATAGTCTGATTCATTATGGTGATAGAGGTATTCATGGAAACTCCAATCAACCTTTTCTTTGGCCTTTGATAGTTCTTATTCTTCTTCTTCCATGGGATAAATGCTAACAAAACATTTTGTTATTGTATCTGAGTCTTCTTCTTTACTTGCAGAGGAGGATTCGATGTCACTGCTATTGCAATCGAAATATTGTGGAGAGTCCTTAATTTTATTAATGGTTGAGTCTTCATCTTCATCCTTGATAGGAATGTCTCTTGTGTCTTTATTTTTGATTTGATACATATTTTCTAACTTTATCCATAAGTCCTTGGCGAATGTGCATAGTCCTATGCTTGTCTTGACTGTATCTGATAATCCATTGAGAAGAATATTCAATGCCACTTCATTGTTGTTCCTTGCTCTTCTTTGGACTGTAATTTTGGATAGATTATTTGATGTAGTTAAGTACTAGGGATTGCTTACTACTGAATTCCAAACCTCAGATCCTTTTGACTTCAAAAACTGTTTCATATTTTCTCTCCATGAGGAATAATCTGTTCCATCGAATAAAAGAGCTTCAATTGCGGAGAGAGACATGTTTCCACCCATTTCTTCAGGATCTGCCTTCCAGTGTTTAAACTATGTTTGAAGGAACCTCGCTCTGATACCAATTGAAGAACACACGACCCACACTAAGAGGGGGGTGGGGTGAATTAGTGTGTGGATTATTTTAACAATTTCTTTTCACAAGTTACCAGTTAAAACATAATTGAGCAGATTAAGAACAATCACATCATAATTACAATGAACACAAAGACACCAGATGTTTTGTAAGCTTTTGTATAATAAATATGAACATATTAATATGAATATGTAATCAAGGATTTTATTTTTAGCACCAAATCCTCGGAGAGCACCAACTCTCAGCCAAGACCCAACTTGTTGATAGAACCCATTCTATCCAACTAGAGTCTATTCAACTCCAGTAGTAGTGATCCATTATAGAATCAATGATTAGAGATATACTTTAAGACACTCATCACCACATTTCATCTTCTCTGTTATTCACATTTTCTTTCCTTTGATATCTTCTTGGAATCTGCTTCAAATTATTTAACTTCTATTTTGAACTGCATTTTATCTTCTCTCCGTTATTCACATTTTCTTTCCTTTGATGTCTTCTTGGAATCTGCTTCAACTTTTTATCTTCTATTCTGGTCTGCAGAGACACTTTCTTCTCACCACTTTTTCTCGTTTATATAATCTTCAAACTGGTGTGAAATTTAAAACAACATGTCCCTTTATTTGAACCATTGTACCTTTTCATTTAAAATGATAATCTAAACTTTAATTAATATCATTTTTCTTTTTATTATTTATTCATATTTTCATGATTTATTCTCTTTTAATAATGACTTTATATCGGTTCATTTTTGTCATAAATTGATCACAGTCATGGATCAATTTAATCCTTTACACTCGATGCCTAATCTCTGTTATATTTATAGAGACCAGATTCTGTGAAGGCACTTCCTTCAAACCATCACATATGACCGTGCATTACATAACCACGTGCTTTACCAATTATAGCGACATGTTATAATTTTCTTTTAATATTCGTATAGCATATGACCAATGACGGTGACCGAATGCTAAGATTGAACGAGTGCTTGAGCGCTTTATCAAATCAACGGTTGTGATTCAATCTCCCGACGAGATGGATAACTGACAGGATTTTGGTACTTTTCCCTTCGAGTTATCGTGAATTCCAATATTACAAAACTCACGATCACAAAATTGCCAAAACAATTAGACGGTTTATATTACCCATTGATATGGACGACTGTCAGGATTTCGGTGCTTTTCCCATCAAGTCTTCATGACTTACTACATTTAAAAATTCCCGATTATGATATTTCCGATACAATCGGACGATTCATGTTTATATCATGAAGATACATCAACGGTCCACCTTAAAGCTTAATCCGATCCCTTCTTTCCTTAATCGAACGGTTGTGTCTTAATCAAGCATTTATATGTGTGGCTGTCGGGATTTCATTGTTTTTGTCTTCGAATCTTCGTGACCTCTAATAGTCCCTTTCGACGTTTCGACGTTCGGGACTTTGTGATGTTGGAGTTTTTTCTTACAACTAAAAACTCTTGAAGTGGTAACTCTCGACTTCCAGACTTCTAGACTATAGAGTACTTTCTTAGTGGTGAAATATCCCGAATTAGGACTCCCGAAGTAATGTAAATGCTTATGTTGCTTGATGACGTGTCACCATCCTATTGGCTGCCACATGTCATACATATTTCAAGAAGCATGCTCCATTATCTCAACTCGCAATCTCCAAATTCTCGAAATTTGGTATGCCACTCTCGTCAGATCGACGACCCACGTCGCTCCTCCTGATCAACGGTCCTTATCTTATCATGATTTCGTGTTTTGGTATTTCAAAGGTTAGAGCACCTCCCTTCTTCTGACTCCTGATTTTTCGATATCCGATTTCCTGATATCTGCTTATGTTGGATCGATGGTCCATGACCCTCCATGATCCAATGGTCCAGATCATATCGTGATTTCGCGTTTCGTGAGTTCATGCAACATTGTATTTGACTTTCCTGATCTGCGAGTTAGCGAAATTACAATCACTTTCCACATGTCCTCTTGATCCAACGGATCAGATCATTTCGTTGCTTTGGAGTGTTAACTAACTCTTGGGCTTATCCTCCTTGCATCTCCACTGGATTCGACGGCTGACGAGTATTCTTGAAGCAGATCAACGGTCATGATATTTCAATGGTCCTCAAGCCCACGGTCACTCAAATGACCGATGTGCGTTGTATTAGACGATCAACATAGTCAAAATCTTTGATCAGACAGCTACTGATCTTCTCATTCTGATCATACGATTGTTGAGGTTTCTTCACTCTGATCGGACGGCTGTTGAGGCTTTTCATTCACTAACTCTCCTGATCTTTAATATAGTCAGTCGCTAGTTCTCCTGAGCTTTGATCTCTGTGTTTGCTAACCCCCCTAGGATTTTATCATAGGATTGTTGATCCTATCGTGATCAACAATAATCATGAATTTCTTTTGCAACCTGATATACTGTGCAATGCGCTCTTCCTTCTGAGCTTTGGTCTTCATACTGCTCGCTTGTCCTGTTTTATCCTCCTCCTGAGCTTGTGCTTTTCCTTATCTGCATAATGTATGACATATTCTACTGATTGATATACTGTTGACATCAATGACAATCTCATCTGTCATTTAAGAACAGATCATATGATCGACTGCCGACATCAATGACAGTTGATATCAATGACAATATTTCCAACAAAATGAATACTTTTGAATGGTTATCTTATATGTCTTAGATTTACATGAGGAAGCACCATAAAGAGGACAGTTCAGTTTGGGAGATCAATTTTAGGAAGAATTTAGTCAGGAGGAGCAGCTCTGGATGGAAAGATACCTTTTCCATTGATGACAAAGGGGGAGAGATTTATCATATGCAAAGGTAAATTCTTGGAGAAAGATCACATAGGCATGGTTACAGGGGGAGCGATGTGTTAAAGTTTCTGCTATTATTAGGTTACGTTCAATTTACTAGATAACAATAGCATAGACAGGATCACTAAGAGAAACACAATCACAAGAGTACATAAGCATTTATCCTGGGAAACCTTCAAGGGGAAGAAAACCCAACAAAACTTCCTTAATATAGATAGCCAATACAATGCCAAGATAATAAACCGGACAACAGAGAATATCCAACACTAAGAAACACGCCTCTCTCTCTTCCTTCTTCCAACAACTGGTAACTGCAGCTTCCTTCAATACTTGCGCACTAGATGAGTGAGTTGAGTGTGTGTCTAAATGAGGCGATGGCCTCTCTTATTTATACAATTCTGGCACGTGTGGAAGTGTCTCTTCACTGGCAGGGCCAAATTCTTCTTCTGAGCGGTTATAACCACCTTTAGCCTATTACAATATATTTTGGGGTCGACTTCTTATTTAGCCTATTACAATTAGGGTTTGACCAACCACAAAAGGGGATTTGGTCATTTACAATACCCGACATGATCAATCCACAAAAGGGGATTGATCTAATCAATAATAAATATATTTTATCTTTATCAACAAAAGGGGATAAGAATATTCTTTGCAGTTACACAATATTTTAACACTCCCTCTTAACAAGAAGGATATTCTTTATCTTTTGATAGGTCACTGGATGTCGAGATCAAATAGGTAGCAACATCCACTGGATAACATCATCAACTGGGCAACATCATCAATTGGATAACAACATCAACTGGATAACATCATCAACTGGGTAATCATCATTAACTGGATAACTGGAGGCATCCACTTGGTCATCTGGCATCATGATCATTGACTGGCATATCTATAAATCATCAGAAGTTTTGTTCTCTTTATCTTCGCGCAGAAGATACTCTTTCTTTCTTTCGTCTTCACGCAGAAGATACTCTTTATTTCTTTCGTCTTCACGCAGAGGATACTTCTTTCTTATCTTCACACAGAAGATGTCTTATCTTCACACATAAGATATTCTATGAGTTTTTCCTTTCCTTTTATGTTCTCCCTTCTCTTGTAGTCATATATCTCACCCATCCACTGGGGAGGACTACTACCATAGCTTCACTCCTAGTCATCGCACATGAACTAGAGAAGCTAAGATGCTAGCCTAGGTAAGAATAGATTCCCTTTCCATGATCCATGCAGGATCATGACACAAACCTCAAGAGCCAACTAACCATTCCACATGGTCAAGGTTTGTGTTCCAGGCTACTCAATCCTTGGCTAGAGGAGAGTATCTTCCCGCTGCCCCTTGGAGAAAAATCCACATTCCTCTCTACGAGGGTGGTCACACCCCTCTCTACGAGGGTATTCTAGCATGTCCCTAGAGTATCCAAAAATCAACACTTGGACAGAGGCCAACCTTGGCAAATTTCTCATTCCCCTTCTCTACGAAGGTCTCTTCCTTCTCTACGAAGGTCTACCTGTGGGATTTCTCTTTCCTTCTTTACGAAGGTCTTTTCTCTTTCTCCTTCTCTACAAACGTCTAGCTATGGGATCAAAAAAAATATCTTGTGGTTCAAAATATTTCCATGGTATAATACCATGCTACCCATCTGCTGGGCACCATCCATCTACTGGATAACTTTCATCTTGATCAAAATATCTGGGCACCATCCATCTGCTTTTTTAATTGCATCAAATCACAATCCTTCATTTCAAACTCAGAGACATGGCTCCCTCTTGCACCAAGCTAATAGCTTCTAATTATCATCCTTGAAGTTTTCTTCTGTAATATCCTGGGTGCCTTCTTGAGTTCGAATATTTCTTTCTTTTTGTCTTCATACTGGATCAACCTGCTCCCTCTGCATATATAAGAACAGTACTGGAGCAACCTATAGTTCCCTGCATCTCATCCACTATATCTGAGTATCCATATTTTTCTTCATTTTGAATATTTTTGTTCTGCATCTTTACGAGCCTCCTGCTCCTATATAAATACTGGATATTGTCTGGTCTTTACTGACTATCACCATATCATATGTCCTTCTCATGTTGTTTGCAAGTCACGGCATAAGTTCTTTCTTTCAAGACTTGTAAACTTACTTACAATATGCTTTCTTTGTCACTCTCATGAGTGATCATAGCTAAAATAAATATTTTATCTCTTTCTTCCTCCTCTTTTTTGATACTTCCTTCATAAGTCTGCATAGACATTGAAATAAAACGAGGTTAATTAACATTCTCACAAAAAACTAACTTGTAATGATAAAGTATTAAAGTAAACAAGATACTAACAATAAACATGAATACTTATCTTTTGTTTTTGTGTGGGGAGTCTCCACGGACTCCACCATTTGCTATCTTTCTTCAGATCAACTATCTTCAACTTAAAGTACATAATCCTTAATTTATACTAAAGCTTTCTTTGAGAGAGGACATTCCTCTTCCTCTGCCACATGTGTTTGATACTTTCTTTTCCCTTTTCCTTGAGGACTGTCATAGGAAAAGTGTCCCAACTTTTGACAGTTGTAGCATCTGATCTTTGAAACATCTTTTTTCTTATCTGGAACTCTTACGGAGTTAGCTTCTTTATTGTTCTTCCTGAAGAAACTTCTTCTATTCTTTTGAACTGTAAGAGCTTCCTCTTCGTCAACAATTAATCTCTTTTGTTGGTCTGCAAGTCTAGATTCTTCGTGTGTGCAATCTGCCCATAACTGATCAAACTTGGGTAACTTGCTTCTTTCACACACTCCTTGTACAAAAGGAATCCAAAATGTTGGAAACCCATTTAGGGTTGTGGTTACAAGTTATTTGTCACTAATGACATCTCCAATAGCTGCAAGCTGATCTCTGATCTAAGAAACTCTCATAAGATAGAATGTGACAGATTCTGAGTTGTCCATCTTCATATTACGAAGATGATTTCTTAAGGTAAGATTCTGGCTAATGTCTTTGCTTTCATATAATCTGTTGAGTGCTTCATACATTTGCCTTGTTGTCTGTAGTTCGGATATATGAGGGATCAAGTGATCCTTTACTTAATCTGACACGATTCTCTTTGCTTTCTTTTCATTCTTCTTATGCTTGGTCTTTTGATCTTCTTCCTCTGGTTCTAGTACACCCACTGTAACATGTTCTAGGAGATCATTCTCGTCTAGAATCATCTACAACCCATGCTTCTAAGATCTGAAGTTTCTAGATCCTTCCAGCCTATCTTCTACCCTCATGTTGGTAGCCATTCTTTCTTGTAGAAGAAACCCTAGCCCTCCAGGCTATAGAAATAATAAAAAAAACAAATTTCTTGGATATGAAAACTGAACTCACCAAAAGATGCGCTAGACTAAGGTGAGTATGCTGGTATAGTCAGATTTCTGAAAATCCAAATTTTACCCCTTCAAACATGATTTGTTGATTTCTGGACTGGTGCTTCTGGTTTTCTGGTACTTCTGGTACTCTGGTACTTCTGGTACTTTTGGTACTCTGGTTTTTTGGTACTTTTGGTACTTTATGAAAACTAGGGTTTCACTTTTCGAGAGATCTAGCCACTGAAAATGTGCGCTAAATATGCCAAAATGTTCCTTGAGGTAGGACACACCTTTCTAGATGGATTTGGGGCTGAAAACCTTCTTCAATAAAAAGCCCTAATTTTCATGTACGACAATAGTGACGTTTTTCTTTTTCCTATGAAAGATGCTCTCTTCAGCTTAGCTCTGAAACCATGTTAAAGTTTCTGCTATTATTAGGTTACTTTCAATTTACTAGATAACAATAGCATAGACAGGATCACTAAGAGAAACACAATCACAAGAGTACATAAAAATTTATCTTGGGAAACCCTCAAGGGGAAGAAAACCCAACAAAACTTCCTTAATATAGATAGCCAATACAATGCCAAGATAATGAATCAGATAACAGAGAATATCCAACACTAAGCAACACGCCTCTCTCTCTTCCTTCTTTCGGCAACTGGTAACTGCAACTTCCTTCAATACTTGCGCACTAGATGAGTGAGTTGAGTGTGTGTCTAAATGAGGCAATGGCCTCTCTTATTTATACAATTTTGGCACGTGTGGAAGTGTCTCTTCACTAGCAGGGCCGACTTCTTCTTCTAGGTGGTTATAACCACCTTTAATATATTATGGGGCTTCTTTAATATATTTTGGGGTTGACTTCTTATTTAGCCTATTACAATTAGGGTTTGACCAATCCGAAAAAGGGGATTTGGTCATTTACAATACCTGACATGATCAATCCACAAAAGGGGATTGATCTAATCAATAATAAATATATTTTATCTTTATCCACAAAAGGGGATAAGAATATTCTTTGCAGTTACACAATATTTTAACACGATGGTCACATGGGGAGAATGAGTGATATGAATTCACTATTGCATCAGAGTTTTTCCATCAATGCCAAAGGGGGATATTGTTGATTATTTGGGTTGGTTGTCATTGATTTCAACCCTTGAAGAAAGTCCGATAGCGAATTCTGGTAGAACAGATGTTTGGGTAACATACCCAAGTTTGTTTGACGTATAATGGTATGTGTTTTAATATATTTGAATGTAAGACTATTCTAGATGGATAGTACTTGTCATTCCATTTTCGATGGTATGTGGAACATCACATAACTCCTCATGGTTAGAGATTTATGGCCATGTGAAGTTGGAGAACCCTCATGAGTCATCTGGAAGCCCCAAAAGGTCAAAGTAGTCAAAGTGGTTGCAAACAAGAAATTATTTAAATAATAAAGTGAAGTGATGAATGTACTATAAGTCAAAGTGGATAAAAAATAAATTATTTAAATAATAAAGTTAATGGAGAAATTACTAAGTGGATAAGTGGTTAGAAGTGGGTTAGCCCTAAAATAATGAAAGTGGTTTAAGATGGTCAGAAGGTAACCCCTTGAGGAAGCTACATAAAAGTATAAATAAGAGGCAAACGTCTCTCATTTAATCACACTTGAGAATATTGAATATCTCTAAGTGACTAAGGTAACCAAAGGATATCTAAGGTGAGTTTCAAAGGGAATGTGAAGTAAAGAAGACCGAAATTCAAGGGAGGATAATTTTTTTTGATGATTCTTTCTAAGGTATGTTATTTACATGTCATCTCACCATTTTTGCAATAACGTTTTTTCTAGAATGATTCAGACCGCGAAATATGGAGGGCGTTAAGGAAACATATCCAAGTATATGTGATACAAATTTCATCTTGTGAGTCGTTGTATTTTGGGAGTTACACTTCGTGGAAAATAGGGTTTGTGGCTAGTCCTGAAACTAGTTTAAAACAAGTGTTTCGGGTAAAAACATCACAACTTCTTCATAAGACATCCAAATTCAGTAAGAAAAAATTTATTGGTTAGAGTAAAGTTTGTAGCATTATTTGTACCATGTTCAGATCCATACAACAAATATTCCATGCGGGGCACGCTCTATAAGTTATCTCTCTAGAATAAGCTAGAATTCAACAAGGTATGCCATTTTTTCTATAACTCCTTTTCTGAGAGGTTCCAAGCAGTGAGACCTGGAGGAATTGCATAAAAGACACTGAAGAACATTGTGTACTATTTTTATATCTTTATTCATTACAGGTACATAGTTATGATTATTTCAAGTTAGGGTTGTTGACTAATCCAAAATTAGTCATGTGAGACTAAAGTAAAGTTTGATGAAAATGCTAGTCTCTTGTTGTTAAAGTTAAGAAAGATTTGCATATATGTGATCATATACACCAGGTATATTATAGAGTTACAAATCAGATTTGGATGATGAAATTGATGAGGGATTTTGGTTGAGGTACATGTTGGGTACATGGTTGAGACAAGTAGTTGATGAGTTGGCACGTACATGAGGTGTATGGTTGATGATGTTGGTACATATTGATGAGTCATAGTTTATGTGTATTTGATGCATGATTGGTACATATTTGATGCATGGTTGATGCACTCATTGATGGTACATGTTGATGCGTGGTTGATGCATGGTTCAGGTTATTGGTACATGTTGTTTGGTGTAGGTCGATTGGTACATGTTTACAATAGTATATATCACAGTGATAGTGTGACAGTGGTTCCATCATTTTACTTATATTTCAGGGCAGTTGGATGGGGCAAGGAAAGGTGGTTGTAGCCACCTTCCATTTGTAGCCGAAGAATATAGGGGGTTGTAGCCTCCTTCTGGTTGTAGCCAAAGAATTGAGGATTTGGAGATTCCCTCAGGTTGTATCTTGAGAAACTAGGGGGTTGGAGCCTCCTTCCAGTTGCAGCTGGAAAACAAAGGAATTCGGTGCTTCCAATGAATGTAATTATTAAAGACATATAAGAAAAATAATTCCATGGTTTTCTCCCACTTTGGGTTTCCACGTAAAAACATTGGTGTACTGTGTATGTGTATGATTGCTCATTTGCTCATTGTTTAATTACTCTTCAACTATTGGATGATAATGTTACATTTATATAATGCTTTCATTTTGTGGTTAAAAAGGATTCAATTGCTCTATTACTGATTCACCCCCCCTCTTAGTAATCCAACAATATCAACTAGGAATGAAGATTCGAGAGATGGAAGAAGGTGAGGGAGCCTCCAACTATGATAAATAAGTTGAAGGCTAGAATACCAGAGTTGGTAATGTAGAAACATAATCCAATGGACACAAGGGCCGAGGGGAAAAATAAACATTGATAGAAACTGTGAGAATCTTGAAAATAAAGGTGCAGAGCTACAAGGAATACAATGAGAGACTGATGAGAGAACAAAGTCAGATAAATACCCGAGTGTTGTAGAGCTTAAATCGGTTGCAGAGACAAACAGAGAATGGCTCAAAGAAAGAGGAAGAAGGCAAGTATCATGAAAGAAGAGATGATCGTGGAAGAGCTGGTTATTCAAGAAGTGCTAGCAGAACTCATAGAAATCACTCACCTCCTTTCTCAACAAGAAAGTTTTATGCATCTGAATATTCCATAAGAAGTCCAAAGGTATCTCACGTTAGGCACCAAAGAAGGAGACATGAAGTGGACAATTTGCAAGGAGAGATGATGAAGCTTATGCCACCATCCTTTGATGGTGAAAGGGAAAGGGAATATGGTGTCGAAGCATGGTTTATTGGACTCATGAGGTATTTCCAATTGCATAACTATTCATCAAACCTAGAAGCCATAATTGCCACCTACCATTTACCTGGGAAAGCTACAATGTGGTGAGATCCACTAAAGCAAGTTGAACATATTAATGAGAATAGGATCACTTGGAAGCAGTTCAAGAAGTATTTCTAGAAGTAGTACCTCTCAGAGCATTTCTATGACAAAAAAAATGCAGGAGTTCTTTGAACTCAGGCTGGGAAGCATGACCATGGCAGAGTATGAGAAGAATTTCTTGGGGTTGTTAAAGTATGTAGGGTTTATAAATGATGAGAAGGTGAAAGTACAAAGGTTCTTGAATGGACTACAATCCTTTTATAAAGAAAATATTCGGTATGATGAGCCCAAGACCTTGACTGAGGCCATCAGGAAGGATAAATACTTGTATGAGCAAGGCCAGAGAAGAGAACCCGTGCAGAAGTCTTGGAAGGATAAGAAGAAGGATAAGTATGATAAGAGGAGGAAGGGATTCAAACCTCCTTTCAATAGAAATGAGCCTAATAAAAATCATCAAGACCAGTATGCTAAGGGTGAATCCAAGAAAGGAGACTCCTTGGGAAAAAGGGGAAGGCCACCAATCCAATGTTGGGGATGGAAATAAGATCACATGTACAAGGATTGCCCACACAGAAAGGACATAGTGAAGACCGTGCATAACATCCAAGAAGATACAAAAGTCGAAGACATAGGAAGGATTTATGCAACCTTATATGATCGACAAGCAGGATACCAATCTAATATGATCGAGGTGGAATGTAAGATCATAAATCAGCCTGTTGTTATTTTAATTGATTCAGGAGAAAGTCATTGTTACATTGATCCTAAAATAGTGGATAGATTACATTTGGAGAAAAGTAAGCTTGGAAAATCAAGTTTGGTTCAGCTAGCCACTGAAACGAGAAGGAGAATCCATGATACGGTCAGAGGTTGTACCATAAGTCTTAATGGTGTGAATACTAGTGTTGATCTAAATATCATACCATTGGGGTCTTATGATATTCTAATTGGAATGGATTGCTTGGAAAAGCATCGTCGTGTCCTAGATTGTCATAGTAAGACATTTACATGTCTTGATGGAGATGGAAAACAAATAACTTTGAAAGGAGTTCCAAGATCCATCTATATAAGGAAGATTTCAGCCTTACAACTGAAGAGATGTTTCAAAAAAGGATGTCAATTGTATGCAGCCCATGCAGAGGAGCCAGAAAAGAAAAAGGGGCCCAGCCTTGAATATTTATTGGTACTATAGGAATTTGAAGAAGTATTCCAAGAAATACTAGGGTTGCCACCAAAAAGGGAGATAGATTTCTCTATTGATTTAGTGTCAGGAGCTTCCCGGTGTCAAAAACACCTTACCGAATGAGTACCCCAGAGTTAAAAGAATTACAAATGTAGTTGGAGGAATTTCCAAAGAAAGGGTACATACGTCCAAGTGTTTCACCTTGGGGAGCACCAATATTCTTTTTCAAAAAGAAGGATAGAACTTTGAGGTTGTGTATCTACTTTCGAAAACCGAATAAGTCTACTGTGAAGAACAAGTATCCTCTACCCAGAATCGATGACCTCTTTGATCAGCTAAGAGGAGAAAATATATTTTCAAAGATAGACTTGAGGTCAGGATACCATCAGGTGAGAATAAAGGAAGAAGACATCCATAAGACAACATTTAGAACCAGGTGTGGGCATTATGAATTTGTAGTGTCACCATTTGGACTAACCAATGCACCAACTATCTTTATGTGCTTAATGAATGGCATATTCAGAAATTATTTGGATAAGTTTGTCATAGTATTCCTGGATGACATACTTGTCTACTCTAAGTTTGAAGAGGAGCATGAACATCACTTAAGATTGGTATTACAAGTGTTGAGAGAACATCATTTGTATGCCAAGTTGAGCAAGTGTTCTTTTTATCAAGAGCAAATCCATTACTCAAGGCACATGATTTCATAATAGGGTATAATAGTGGATCCAGAGAATATTGAAGCCATTAGAGGATGGCCAATACCCATGAATGTTTCAGAAATCAGATATTTTATGGGATTAGCCGATTACTACAGAAGATTCATAGCAAGGTTCTCTAAGATTGTTCATCCTATCACTTCTTTGCAAAAGAAGGAAATTAAATTTGAATGGACAGTTGAGTGTGAAGAGAATTTTAATCTGTTGAAGGAATTACTTACTAGTGCACCTATGTTAAAGATTGTTGACCCAAATGAAAGTTTTGTGGTGTGTATAGATGCATGTAAGGAAGGACTTGATGGATTCCTCACTCAAAATGGACATGTCATTGGTTATGAGTCCAGAAATCTTAAGGAACATGAGAGGAACTATGCCACACATGACTTGGAGCTTGCTTCCATTGTTCACACATTGAAGATGTGGAGGCATTATCTCATGGGAAATAGATTTGAATTAAGAACATACCACAGTGGTCTGAAGTATCTTTTTGAACAACCAACTTTGAATGACAGGAAAATAAGATGGCTAGAATTTTTAAGTGAATATGACTTTGATATCAAGCATATCAAAGGAAAAGAAAATAAAGTTGTCAATGCACTTAGTAGAAGAGTACATCTCGTGCATGCTACATATGTCAGTATGCATCCGTCAAATTTGAAGAGAAGAATTTTAGATGTTGTTGTTACCGATCAACATTACCTACAGGTAAATGAAAGCTTACAACAAGGATATGCACAAAATAAAATGAAAGAGTATGAGATGAAGGAATATGGATTACTTATGCATAAAAATATAATTTATGTTCCTAGTTCCGGAGAACTTAGGAATATGGTACTAAAAGAAATGCATAATGTTCCATATGTTGGACATCCTAATTACCATAAAACAATTACATCAGTAAGAAGCTAGTTCTTTTGGCCGGGAATGAAAAAGGATGTTGTTGACTACATCGCCAAATGTATGGAATGTCATAGAGTGAAGGTTGAGCATAGGCACCCAATGGGTTTGCTACAACCATTACCAATTCTAGAGAAGAAATGGGAAGTGACAACCATTGATTTTATAACTGAATTTACCAAGACATCAAGACAACATGATTCAATCATGGTAGTGGTTGATAAATTGACAAAGGATGCTCATTTTTCTCATGTAAAAATAACTCATACAACAACTAATATTGCAGAAATTTACATGAGGGAGATTGCTAGGTTGCATGGGATACCTAGGACAATTGTCTCAGACAGAGACACAAAGTTTACTTCAAATTTATTGGAAGGGATTAGAAAAAAGATTTGGTACAAATATGAACTTTATCACAACATACCATCTGCATTCATATGGTCAGACAGAGAGGGTCAACCGAGTAATTGAATACATGTTGAGAATGTATGTGATGGATAAGCCAACCAAGTGGGAAGATTACTTGCACTTGGTTGAGTTTTCCTATAATAATGGGTATCAAGCTTCATTGAAAATGAGCCCATTTGAAGCTTTGTATGGTAGGAAATGCAATGCTCCAGTGAGCTGGAACAACCCAACAGATAGAGTGGTACTTGGGCCAGAGTTTCTCAAGGAAATGGAAGACCAAATGATTAAGATTAAGAAGAATTTAAAGGAAACTCAAGATAGACAGAAAATTTATGCAGATAAGAACATGACATCTAGAGAATTTAAAGTAGGGGAGAATGTTCTTCTGAAAGTGAATCCCAAGAAGAGATCTTTGAAGTTGGGTAGTTGTACAAAGCTGACATCCAGATTCTATGGTCCATTTGAGATATTGGACATAACAGGGCCAATTGCATACATGCTTGCATTGCCTGCTTCCATGAATGTGCATAATGTATTTCATGTCTCTTTGCTAAAAAAATATGTACATGATCCTAACCATGTTATTTATTGGCATCTGATTCAGGTAGAGACAGAGTGAGACTTGTAGGTCCAACCAGTGCGAATATTGGATAGAAAATAAAAAATGCTCCAGAATCAAGTTAAAGAGCCAGTAAAAGTTCAGTGGACCTACTATGGTCCTGAAGATGCTACCTGGGAGCATGAAGATGCCATGCGGGCAGAGCACCCACAAAGTTTTGAATAAATTTTGGAATTTTGATTCTTGTTTTGTATATGCACTGAGGACAGTGCCAAAATAAGGGGGAGGGGATGTAACACCCCAGATTTTGAGCCCCATATTAAATAATGTATGTTGTTAATTGTTGAGAGGCCAAAGTGCCCAAAGAATTAAAGGAGGCCAATGTTCCTAAGAAATGTAATGTTTTGATCATTATTAATAATAAATAGATCATTGGCTGCTAGACAAACAAGGACTAGAGTTATAGGGAGCTATGATTCCACAAGAGAGGGGGCTTGAGCGGCTAAGAATTTATTTTATATTTTTAAAATACCCATTTTTTCTAATGGAGAAAATTATTTATGTAAGCTTCTTGGGGGAAGGACATGAGGTTCTTGATCCCCATGAATTATATAAACCCATCCCTGGTCTGTTGGGGGGGTTCTCACATTCATTGATTCTCTCGTTCTCTCTCTCACTCATGTCCTCGTTATTGTTCTTCTACTGGTTGCCTCACTCATTCATTCATTCACGCATGTACTCCATTGATCGTTGTTCACACCTTTTGTGGAGATCTCACTCCATTCATTTCTTTCACCCATTCATCTCTCCTCATTTCCGTGTCTTGGCTTGGGAAAGGAAGACAAACTGCTGAAGAGCAGCCATGGTATTGTTGGGTGTAGATATTTCTGGTGTAATCCAACCATGAGTCAAGGCCTGCATGTATAAGTTGCTTTGGCCTATAATGGAAAGGAAAATCAAGTGGTCGATGCACTCAGTAGGAGAGCTCATGAAGTGCATATTGCAGACATTAGCATGTACAAGACAGATCTAAAAGACAAAATTGTCACAACAACAAATTTAGATCAAAATTGTTTAAAAATAAAAGAGACATTACAACAATGTAATTTTCAACATAAATTTAATTATTATGAGCTGAAAGAAGATGGAATTCTCATGTACAAAGGTAAGGTGTATGTGCCAAAATCCGGGGAGATGAAAAATGCAATGCTTAAGGAGATGCACAATGTGCCATATGTTGGGCAACCAAGATATCGGAAAACAATTGTAGTGGTAAGAAGCCAATATTTTTTGCTAGGAATGAAGAAAGAAGTGGCTAATTACATAGACAAATGTCTAGAATGCCAAAAAGTAAAGACCTAACATAGACACCCAACAAGTTTTCTACAACCATTGCTCATTCCTGAATAGAAGTGGGAAGTTGTCTTGGTTGATTTTATTACTATTCTTCCTAGAATAGTAAATCAACATGAGTCCATCATGGTGGTGGTGGATAAGTTGACTAAAACATCACACTTTATTCCAGTAAAGACTACACACAAGGCATCGAATATTGTAGAAATTTATATGAGATAAGTTGCTAGGCTACATGGAGTTCCTAAGGCAATAGTTTTAGATATAGATCCAAGGTTTACTTCCAATTTTTGGAAGGGTTTGTTCAAAGTCTTTGGGAAAAATTTAAATCTTAGTACAACGTATCATCCAAAATCAGATGGGAAAACAGAAAGGACTAACAGGATAATTGAGGACATGGCTAGAATGTATGTGATGGATCAACCATCAAAGTGGGAAGATTATATTCATTTAGTTGAATTTTCCTACAACAATGGGTATTAGGCCTCATTGAAAATGATTCCATTTGAGGCATTGTATGAAAGAATATATAACACCCCAGTGAGTTGGGATAATCCAACAGACATAGCAGTTGTTGGGACATAATTGTTGAAAGAAATGGAAGGTCAGATGGCAATGATAAATTATAATTTGAAGGCTGCCCAAGATAGGCAAAAACGTTGTGCAGATAGGAACAAAGTTTTCATAGATTTTAAAGTGGGAGAACATGTGTTTTTGAAAGTGAAGGAAAAGAGAAGTTCGCTAAGATTAGGAAGTTTCTCAAAGTTGGAAGCAACATATTGTGGACCTTTTGAAATACTAGAAAAGATAGGTCCATTTGCATGCATGTTATCTTTTCCTGCATCCATGAGAGTGCATAATGTATTTCATGTGTCATTGTTAAAGAAATATGTGTCTGATCCTAACCACATAATTGATTGGAATGTGATACAGGTGGAGCATGAAGGGGATTTCCAGGTGGAACCAGTACGCATCTTGGACCGGAAATTCAAATTGCTCAGGAAAAAATCCATAGGGATGGTAAAGGTTCAATGGACCTGTTACGGTCCTGAAGATGCTACATGGGAGCATGAAGAAAACATGTGGGTAAAATACCCACAAATTTTTGACAGTTCTGAAGAGAACATAATGCAAGACTCCATTTTGAGCAACTAGAGTTGGTTCCAGAACTCTAGTTTCTCAAAATGGAGTCCAGGTCTCCAGAACTCTATGCACAAAGTGATTGTAACACACTTTGTATTGATAAAAGAATGGCTCATTCCTTGGGTTATCCCTGATAAATGGATGGTGCATCCCTTGGGTTAACTCTGATAAATGAATGGTTCATTCCTTGGGTCAGTGAGTTGAGAGGAACATGAGATTTTGGTTGGAGCTACTGCTGGAGTTGTTAAATTGCATAAATTTTATTTCTAAATATTGTAATGTAAATTTTCATATATGTATATCAACATAGAGTGCACCGAGTGTTAGAAAAATGGGTGTGCTCGTTTCACCATAGACAATATAGAAATATTATCACCCAACCTTAGGCACAAAGGCCACCCCTGAGTACCTTAACCTTGACAGACAAAATAATTCTGGTAGCAGACCAATAGCCAACCAAGGCGAGCGCACCAAGAAAGGATAACCAAAGACCAAGCAGAAAGTCCAAACCAATAACCCAAGACAAAATCATCACTGCACCACTTGTAGTTCTCCTTCACTCATGCACACTTCTTGTCCTTATGCAGTTGTGAGTGAGTGAGTGACACATGAGCTCTCATTCCCTCTATTTATACTGCTCCATCTTAACTGACTGGGCCAACTTCTCTTCCTGGGGGATAATAACTCAATATTAATTATTCTATTAAGCCAAATTTTCTTCTAGGGTTATTATCCAAGGTTTTAGGGTTTCTCTTGCTTCCCATAATATTCTAGTCTCGTCAAAGGTTACAAGTGGAGGTTAATACCTCCCGTAGATACCATAATATCAACACTCCCTCCTAGCTAGGGAGGTATTAAAGGAAATGGTATTGAGCACAAAAAAACCATTCAATTGGTAGCATCATCATATCCACACGGGCTATATCATGATCAAATTAGGAGCACCATCATCACTATCCAACTAGATAGTCTCCATGGCAATAAGAACAATTCCATCCAATAGAACACAATTGTGTCTATTCATAGTAGTATAAAACTACTATACAATGGTACACAACCACTCTTAGTAGCACACTGCTACTAACCAATGACACACAGTCATTATTAGTGGATCACATCCACCACTGTAGCATACAACTACTATCCAGAGACATACAGTCTCTATAACAATCATATCATCTGATATCGATATGCATAAACAATATCATGTTACAAACTGATTCATATGGGTCATTCTTCCACTCAGATCTGTGATATCTGGAAGATCATCTTCCCTCAAAAAGTAAAACATCAACCATGGGCTATTTGGGCTATTCTTCCCAAGCATAGAAGAATAATTGTCATTGATTTCTGAGCCTAGACCATTCACCTAAATGGGCCATTCCTCCGACACTAATCATAGTGCAAACTGGAGAGAATGAGTCTACCCTAGGGAATTCCCATCCTTGATTGCTAAACCTGGACCATTCACCTAACTGGGCCATTCCTTCGACATTAATCATAGTGCAATCTAGAGAGAATGAGTCTTCCCTAGGGAATGACTATCTGGACCATTTCCTAAGGAAATGACTATCCTGCACCAACCTCCAAAATGGACCATTCTTCGAAACTTCTCACAATTGTGAACTTCAAAAGAATGACTACTCGGCAAGGCAGACCATTCTACTTGACCACTACTCAGAGTGTTTTCCAAGAAGAACGACTGTCCTAGAAAATTCCCCCACACTGGCCACAAGGGGAATCGTTGTCTATGGTACATCAATAATCTATCGGACCATTTTCATTATGAAAATGACTATCCGATCTGGACCATTTTCTAAACTGGAAAATGCATGTCCGTCAGAAATCTTGAACCACTTTCCGGACTGGAAAGGAACTACCCAACCTAAATCATTTTCCAAATTAGAAAATGACTTCCCATGAATCAATAATATATATCAATGCTCCCTCCCAACTTGGGGAGCCATCTCTTCCCTTTTAGCGAAGGGAGTTATCTCCATGAGCCCCATCTTGTCCCTTAAATACACAAACTTTATCATGGACAAAGGCCTTGTCAAAATATCAACTACCTGCTCATCTGTGGAGATATACTATAGTTTCACTTCTTCTTCCTATACTTTATCATGAATAAAGTAGTATTTGATCTCAATATGTTTCGACCGATCATGAAACACTGGGTGTTCTGATAGCCTCATTAAACTTTGATTGTCACAGTATATTACGGTCGAATATGGTACCTGATCAAATAATCCAGAAATCAACTTCCTCAACCATACTTCTTCGGTATATGCCTCATATGTTGC
>ML855328.1:0-10522 GCA_009831015.1 Picea engelmannii | reverse complement strand
AGCCTCTTGTCTTCCATGTTGTTTAACTTGTTCTTATACATTAGGTATCTAGTCATAGCCATGCTCTCAATGGGGGAGAGGCTTGTTTCTACGAGGAGGATCAGATAGGGCGTATTTCCTTTAATTTTGAGATTATAGGTTATAAAATTCTTTTTTCTCCAAGATTCACGAGAGATACTACGGCCCCAGACTTCACATCCATAAATAATAACAGGTGTAACAAGAGTCTCAAAGAGGAGTTTCTTCTTATCCCAACTCCAAAGTTCAACTGATTTACAATTGTTTTTAAGCCCATAATAAGCTTTCCATCCCCCAATAATCTTTTTCTCAATGCTATAATTCCAATTAAGCTTGTGATGCATATCAATTCCAAGATATTTGTAGGAAGTCACTTCCTCCAAGTTGTTGTTGTCATATACCAAGGTATCATAAGGGATCTTATTGGATTTAATAATCATGACCTTAGTCTTATCAGTATTAACAATCATACCCATATTGGAGCAAAAATCTTTGAGGATTCTTAGTTGGTTTTCAAGATCATGGGGACTCCTTGCCATAAGAACTGTATCATCGGCATAAAGAAGAAGATTGATGACTATACCAGTGAGAGTAGGGCTGACACAACCTGCTTTTTCCAAGCATTCTTCTAATTTATCAATGTATATGCCAAAAAGGGTAGGGGACAAGGGACAACCTTGTTTGACTCCGATATTGCAGTTAATCTCTTTTGACCAACCCTCAATGTTTTTAAACTTAGCAATAACGTTCTCATACATCCTTATTGCAGCAGCCCTCAACTCAAGATGCACTTTTATCTCTTCCAACCTATTCCAAAAGTTTTTCCTAAGAACCATGTCAAAAGCTTTTCTAAAATCAACAAAACAACAAAAAAAATTAATTTTAATATTGCGGAACTCCTCTACAATGATCCTAAAAAAAAAGTATTATAATATTTTCAATATTAAAATATATAATATATTAATTTTTTTCCAATATAATCACACTAATTTTATTATCCATACCCATTAAATGAATACACAGTTCTTGGTCATACCATCTCCTTATCCATACATCATGCACATGTAGACATGTGATACGCTATGAAAGAAAACAAAAATGCCATGAGGGATTTTGATGCAAGAGCTCAAGGTATTGTACCAATTTACATGGAACATCAAGTGCCAGGTCAGTTTGGAAATCTCGATGTTTAAATTAAATTATCACGTAAAAAAATACACGAAGTACAACTAATTATATCTAACAAGATTGCATTTTTTAAAAGTTATGGATTTAGGGATATGGGAATTGGTGTAGCTCATGATTTTCCCTTCTTTCTATACATTATAATAAACTGAAATTTGCACAATCCCCTATTACCAATGTGGTTGACCAATGTATGTCATAACCTAGGAGTCCTCTCCAATGTCGTGTGTTTAGTGTTATAAAATATAAAGCCTAATATCTACCATTAACTTTTACATTATAGAATATGGGAGGAATCCCAAAGGAGGTCATAGGGTGTAAAGTTCCCTAGATGGATTCATAAATGGATTCATAAGCAAATAAAATCAACTTGTTGTGAGGGGCATGTGCTAGAGGGGCAAACAAGAGCAACTTGGTGTGAGGGGCATGTGCTAGAGGCTTAAAAAAACATGAATGACCAGCAAGGCTAAGCATTAGTGGCCATGAGAATGAAACAACCACTTTCTCTAGCCATTCTTGCCTTGGTGGGGATCATAGTAATGAGATGAGTTTTTGTTGGCATGGATTGGAGATTTTGTGATCAATATTTTACTGTTATTAATGTTTTAAGCTAAGTGTATGTGGCTTAAAGTTTTGAATATGAGTCGTAGGTAGTTGACTTGATAGTTGACTTGAAATGTTGATAACACAAAAAAGCCAATCACAAAATCTCCGTTTTAATGATTTTAATCGTGAATTCTCAATCAATTCTTAGATGAGTTTTGCTTTACAAGGTTACATAGTGATAAGTATTTTAAGAGGTTTTCATTTTATTGTAATTTGTTATATTTGAATTTTTTTAAATTGAAATAAAATTGTATGTGAGTATAAAAAAATTAGTCAAATAAACACTTATAAAACTAATATATAAGTTGAATAAAGAGATTATTAAAAAACAGATGAGATTGGGTGCAAGTATTATAATTGGTAGAGAAAGAGATAAAGTGATGTGTAAGAGTTAAGATTGTTAAAAAATTGATGAGGTTAGATGGAAGTTACAAGTGAATTTGGTGAAATAGATTTTCCTTAATCTTCATGTCTATAAAAAAATATAATGTTTTTATTTTTTTTAAGAAATTGGGGAAACTATTAATTAAAAAGGTTGGACAAAAGCTAACGACAGAGTACAAACTTCAAAATCTTCATCTTGCTAGCTAAAGTATGGTAGCAATGAACCAAAATTACTAGGTTGGATTTGTGAACCAAGACCAAGACTTCCCTGGATTCAAACCAACTACTTCTAGATTGCAAGAATAAATCCTTACAAATTGATTACACAAGAAAATGCACAAGCAAAACATAATTAACTCACAATTGAAGCTATCCCATCGCTATATGCAATGTTACCCACAGTTCGTTGGGAGCCCCTCAGATTCTTGATTCTGAGCCCCCTAAGTTTCCTAATTTTTCTTCTTTCTCTTTACGATTTTTGTTTGCTTTTCTTCCTCTTGTCAAAGGGGGAGAAGGACGAGGATTCTTCTTTAGAATTTCTGCAATGGAGGGAGATTTAGGTTCTCCCTCCAGCGCATCTCCCTTCTCTACTCCCACAGAAGGATCGAGGGGAGCAATGAAAACCCCAATTGATTTCTTATCTACAAGAACTGGGTCTGGATCCTTCCCATGAGAAGAGGCATTGTCCCCAAGCGGGGTCTCCTTTCCTTTAACTGTATTTTCTGGATTCTTTTGTTCTTTTATTGGTTGCTCAGATTTGATCTTCGGGTTGTTATGATTAGGAACTTCCTCCATAGAGTCCTTTGACTCTTCATCTTGAGATTCCAAAGCTTCAAATATATTATTGGAGGAAATAGATGGGGGAGCTTGAGATCTATGGTTAGGTTGAGCCCCCCAGGCTGTTGTTCCTTATGATTTCTTGAAACTTGCTTGAATCCTTGATCCACATTATTTTGCAATGGCTAAGATTCTTTAGCTTTGGGGAAGCTTTTGGTGAAGTGCCCATATTCATGACAACTATTACATTTGAAAGGTACATGTTCATAGTCTAGGGCCTAAAGATGACTCCAACCATCTGCATTGAGCTGAATCGCCTCTGGTAGTCCCTTTGAAAAATCCATGCCTACACATATTCTGGAGCATGTGTAGATATTTCCCTTTGGTTCAAAATGAGTTATAAATCGACCCAGTTTATTTCCAATGGATTCAAAGGCATCTTCACCCCAGAAAATAAGGGGGAGGCGCTAAGTCTAATCCAAACAGGTGCAAAAGAGATCTCCATATCTAGGTTAAAGTCAAGGGTCGAGTGGGAAAGAAACATTCCCCTGGAACCTAAGAAATAAGGGACATATATGAAGATATGGTCTCGATCTTCAATTGTTTTAAAAATAAATACATAAAATCCTTTCCTGCAATAAAAATCCAGGGGGTCTTGCTCAGGCCAATTCTTGGAAATCCAGTCAAGAACAACCCTAAGACTGGGCCAAAGGCCTAAGAACTTACCGACTAAACCATGCTTTGTCAGATGACAAAATTCTATTTTTCCATAGAGTTCCCCAATAAGTCCAAATTGGGGATGGAATCAACTCTTTTGGCACACCTGCCCATGTCTATGGAGGGTGTGCCTATGATGCTTCAGACAACTTCCAATCCACAGAAAATAAAGATGTTGGCCGCAACCATTGAAGTCTGCTACTGGCACATCACCAAAAACAAACCATGCACAAATGTAACCAGAATCAATGAACTGAGATCAAGGGTTCCAGAGACTAAGGCGACGAACATAGAACTTAGGACTATGGCATAAAAAATGATGTTAAATGCAAGTTTTAGAATTGCTTAAAAAGAGATTAGGTTTGATGTAGGCTGTCACTATTCTTTAAAAAAGATAAGAGTATTTTAAAAAAATAATGTTAAGCTTAAAAAGAAATAAGATTAAGTGAAAGTTTTAACATTGTTAAAAATATAATATCAATTAAAAAAATGAAATTAGATGAAAGTGCTTAAACATATAGTATAAAAAAAAAATTAAAAAAATGAAATTAGATGAAAAAAATTATACAAATTTTAATATTATTAAAAAATAAAAAATTAAAATTTTAATATTATTCAAAAAAATAAAATTAAGATACAAGTACCTAAATTAAAAAAAAAAGAGCCTGCACGGGTGTAGACGGATTGACAAGTGCTTTGTAAATGGAAGGAAATTTGTAAAATGAAGTCTCATGTTCCCATTCTTGCGGGCTGGGTGGTTGCACCTCGGGTTATAGTGGTAGCCGACGAGGATTGGCCCCGTGTCACGCGGTTATAGTGGTAGCCGATGGGGATATAGTGGTAGCCGACGGGGATCGACCCCGTGTCACACAGTTATAGTGATAACCGACGGGGATATAGTGGTAGCCGACGGGGATTGACCCCGTGTCACGCGGTTATAGTGGTAACCGACGGGGATATAGTGATAGTCGACGGGGATGACCCCGAACCGCCAGTTGTTGATTCCCCCAGTAAGTAAAAAAAGAAAAAGAAAAAAAAAAGATTAGATATAAATCTATAAAGTATTTAAAAAATGAGTCAAACACAAATCTATGACCATTTACCTTTATGAACACCCTAAAGGCTTACATTAAGTTACTTTGAGTGAATGAAAAAGTGAATGCACTTTTTGAATGTAATTTAAAAAAGATAAAGTTGAGTGCATGAAATCAATGGAAAACTTAATTTTGTTTTTAAAAATGTTAGATATATAAAATCATGTGGAAATTTATAATAAATGGCTAAAAAAATAATTTAAATAATAAAAAGTAAATTAATAAATATAACTAAATACAAATTTCAATAAAAATATAAATGAAATTGAATGAATAAAAATATAAATGAAATTAGATGAAAGTGTTAATATTGTTAAAACAAATGAAGTTACATGCAAATTACTCTTACTAAATAGATTGTTTTGCCACTTGTATCAATAAAAAAAATTAAAAGCAAATGGTTAGATTATTAAAAAGAAAAAGAAATACAGTGATCTTAATATTAATATTATTGTAAAAATAAATAAAAAATAGATATAAATCTATAAAATATTAAAAAAAGTTAATTGGACTTTTTATTCTAATTTAAAATGATAAATGTCTTAATATTAATATTATTGTAAAAAAATAAAAAATAGATATAAATGTATAAAATATTAAAAAAAGTTAATTGGACTTTTTATTCTAATTTAAAAATGATAAAATGGAAAAAATAAAATTGATAAAAAGGTTTTTTAATTAAAATAAAATTTTTAATTTTTTTTTATAATAAATTATTAAAATAAAAAATTTAAAATAATTTTTTTTTAATTTAAAAATCTTTAGATAATAGGTAAAAATTCAATTTTAAATAAAATTTAGTTTTACTTGTTTGTTTTATATATATATATATATATACTTATGTAGATTTTACCAAAATTGTTGGGGGAGAGGGTCCCTTATTCCACAAACAAGAGGTGTCATACACCAGTTTAGTGTCTGGCTTGGCGATGACCTTTTATATATATAAAAAATATATATATAAAAAATTTTGAAAAAAAATTTAAATCAAAGTAAATTGTAACTATAAACGAAGCTCTGTTTGTGATTTGAATGTAAATTTAAATAAAAATAATTGTCAAAAAGCCACGCAAAGAGTACAGTGAAATAGATAGATATTCCCCTTATTCGTGCTCTGCATGAGATGCGGCAGTATAAACTTGGGAATCAATTTCTCATGATGTTTTACGCATTAACATTCAAATTCAAGAGCAGGACTGCCCTTATGAGCTTCTGCCATAGTGTTATTAGACACATGCAGACCGCCTTGGAATTTGGTAACATCCGTCGTGCCATTAGTGTTATTAAACAAATGCAGACCGCGTTGGAATTTAGTAACAACAGTCGTTTCCACTTTGAGTGAATTAATGAATGAATTGAGGCAGAGAACGACGCATGGAGAAAAAAACTAAATTTAAAACGATTCGACAGAGTTGAGGAGGTTGATGTGTCAGGGTTGATTTAAAATAAGAATTGAATTGGTTGTCAGGTGAAGATTAAACCACACACTCACCCATAAAACTTGGAAATTAGTCAAAATCCAATGTAACGATTTATTCTATTCAATTTCAGATCAACAGCCCATTACAATATTCTATTTATTGGCAGCAAGGATACTCGACTCTCGTGGTAATCTTGTAGGAAGGAGATCGTTTAGATGCATTTTGTGAATTGGGTTTCAAAGTTATCGTAATTTGCAGGCATTTTGTGAATTGGGTTTCAAAGTTATCGTAATTTACAGGCATTTTGTGAATTGGGTTTCAGAGTTTAGTTATGGCTTCCAAACAACAGGAATCATCAGAACTTGTAATGATGTCCAGGCCCATGGGTCAATCTGAAGAGAACTGGGCGAGGATAACCGACCAGGGAACGGGCATTACTGCTACAGTGATCGCCATGAGACGAGATGTTGAAGAACAGCATATAACCATGGCTGTTCGTGACCTTATGGAGCACTATCCCCTGACCAGAGCTCAAATTGTGGAGAATAACAAAGGGAAGCTCTATCTCCAGGTGAACAATGGCCCTGTGAAGCCCATAGTCAGGGAGAAGTCATGGCCCAATATAGATTCATCTGTAGACCGTCCAGGGGTTTTACAGCTTCCCCAAGATGATGAGAAACGTTCGTTGAGCCTTGCATTGGATCAGGTAATCCGAAGCGAGCTCAATGTTCCATTCCTGAATGAAGACAAGAAGGCAGCTCCGCCTCTTGCTGTCCTGGAAGTTCATTTTTACAAGGATTCTTCTTCAGGGCCACGGACAATTGTTGTGATCAGAGTTCACAGTGGTGCATGTGACAGACAATCTTGTCTCGTTATAGCGAAGCTTTTTGTCAGTGCCCTGAATGCAGTTGTTGAAGGAAGAGAACCAGAGTTTCCTGATGGTCCTGGAAGGCATGAACTGCTGTCTTCAATGGAGGATATGATACCCAAAGGCAAAGCAGACAAGGGTTTTTTTTCAAAGGGCCTTGATGCTCTAGGATATGCTCTGGACTCCAAGAAGTATTCTCTGCTACCATTCAGTCCAGAGTTCACCAAAATGTCCATCAAGGCTGGGTTCATGTCCGACATTCTAACTTACAGACTTGGAAGAGAAGGTAATCCACCTGTAACAATTGTCCGACATTCTGATTTTGATTGCATTTGTCTCTCTCTTTCTTCTTTTCTTGATGATGCTCTTGCTTTAAACTGCTCTGAATCTATCTATTCGACCGCATTCGCCCATGACTTGCACTTGGTCCCATCCACTGGCCTGCTTAAGTAGGGAAATTGGCCTTTGAACCTAGGTCAAATTGGGCTTTGAACCTAGGTATGAAACACCCCCACCTTACTGTCGAACCAAGACCCGTTTAAGGTTGCACTTGTTTTTTACATAAAGAACACGTTAGTTTTCAAATTTTCAGTCATTTTTCTTATGACAGAATGGTAAGAGCTTATGTGATTCACCTGTAATGGTTCAAAAGTTCTTTGTATGAATTTTTATGCGACTTTGAAGGTTTTTCTGATATGTTCCCCCATCCCCACACTCCATGGCAATAAAACTAGTATATCACATCGTTGAATTTCTTCTTGATCGTGTCACATTAGTAGATCCATTGAAATCATAAGCAGATAAACCTCGATAATCGAAAATTTGTGAGCAGCCAATATAGATCTCCCAAGCCAAAACGAAATGAGATGGCTTTAGGTCATTGCATTTTACAAATTCTATCCTTTCCGATTCTTAGAACAATATCACTATAACAAATACACGGCAGACAGATAGCTTTTATTTCAGTCATTAAATAAACTTTGTTTTCTTTTTGAGACTACCATATAAAAAATATGAGTCTTTTTTCTATCATGTGTGTGAAGTTCTATTGCACTTTCTATCCTTGAATTCCTTATATGCATGGACTCAACCAGCATGAATTGCCTCTCCATGATAGGAACTGGTGCTTTCTTTTCTGCATGCGAGCGGGAGAATACATCACATGCTGCAGCCCTTGCTTCTGCATACTTACGAACAGCTGCTAACATCAAGGAAATGAAAGAGAAGAAATTGAACCAGTTTTGCTTCACAGGGTAACATCATAACCATGCCATACTTTTGGCTCCTTGAATCCTGTACATCTTATTGTCATAATGTGAATACTCATTGCATGGATTAAAGCTTTTGTGTACCTGGCAGTGTACTGGACTGTAGACCTCACTTTGAGCCTCAACTACCAGAAACCGTCCTGGGAAACTACTCAGCAGGGATATTCCAGGGAACCCGAGTGAAGGATGATATATCCTTCTGGGATATGGCACGCTTAATATCATCAAAAACAGAGAAGGAAATCAGCAAACATAAGCACTTTTCCGAGTTACCAGTCCTAGCCATGCTTGTTGGACAGGTGATAACTAGGTTTCCCTCCATTCGAAAGTTGAAAATGTTTTTCCAAGAGATTTTTAGTATTTTTGGCAAATGACTCTGAGGTTCGCACCTTTTTTTATCGCTCTTAATAGATCAGGGGTTAAGAGGGATTTTTGCTAGTCAATATTTTGGATTGAGTCATATTGGTGAATGAATGTGAATGCAGTTGATCAAGCATCCTAGTCTAGCTCCAAGCTCTTCTAAGAGATCTGGGCTGTTTACAATATTCTTAGGAGAGCCAGCAGATTCACAGTGGAAGAATGCAGAATCTCTAAATGTGGCTGGCAGCTTGGGGCCTTTGGCAAGTATGCATGCAGTGGGTCCTTGCTTCAGTCCATGCGAGTCTATGATTGAAGGGCCAGATGGGTCAGAGTTATGCATCTCCTTTACATTTGCTACGCCTGTGTACAACAGAGATCAAATGCACTCCTTTGCCACCTCTATTCTTGAATTGCTGTCCTCGGAATCTTCAAAATCTCGCTGAATTCTGTGTCACTCTGCCTAAAACTAGAAAAATAATGACATGGGTACCTTGCCTAAGACCACGCCCTGGTCTTTGTGGTGAAGGGAACATGTCCACAGGTAAATGGTTTCGAGTTCCAGTTTGATCAGAATTATCGAGTGCCAGTTTGATCAGAATCATCAGTAATGGTTCAATTGGATCATGTTCATGTCAATTCAAGTATATGGCCCATCTTATGTCCTGTTTCTGCTTCTGCGATCATTGCTGATCGAGAGCTTATATACAAATAAATGTGTTTTTGGTTTAGTTGAGGACAATTTTGCTTTTTATTTGTTTGGGCATCAAGAGTTTAGAACTTCCCCAACATTCCTTACAACTTCCCCAACATTCCTTACAGCAATATTGAGTTGACAAACACAAATAGCAAACAGTAAGGAAATAAAGCTTCTTTGGATGCTATAACAATGAAAGATCCTCTCAAGGATTTATGGGTTTTTTGTGCTTTGAATGCCTTACACCATACATATAAGTCATTTTGATGGGATAATAACAAAACCATACATATAAGTCATTTTGATGGGATAATAGTAAAAGGAGGCATGTATGTGCTTTTACTACTGAGACTTATAAACAAGTTTAAAGTGGAAACTACTCAAATAATACATAAATAAATTAAGAAAAACATTTCATTCATAATACATAAATTAAGAGGAGTATTGCATAAGTTGATAATGCTACTATAAAGATTAGACCCTTTCTCTTTTGCATTTTGTTTTCATCTTAATGCTTAATAATATTTAGGCAATGGATTAGACCCTTTCTCTTTTGCATTATGTTTTCATCTTAATGCTTAATAATCTTTAGGCAATGATTGGTCCTTTTCTCTTTTGCTTATGTTTTCATCTTAATGCTTAATAATCTTTTAGGCATTCATTCGATCAGACCATTTTCTCCTCTTATGTCTAATTTGTTTAATACGGAAGTAATGGTGTGTTTAATACGGAAGTAATGGTGAGGTGTGAAAAGTTCTTACCTATACATATCCATTTTCTCCTCTTATGTCTAATTTGTTTAATACGGAAGTAATGGTGGGGTGTGAAAAGTTCTTACCTATACATGTTACAGCTCCAAATCCACCCCAACACTCCCAAGCTTCTTATTACAGCTCCAAATCCACTCCAACACTCCCAAGCTTCTCGAGACGTGAGATCCAAATCCACCCAACCAAGTCCATGTGTCGACATGTGAGATCCAAATCCACCCAACCAAGTCCATGTGAGACTTGCACTCCCCAGCTCGTTGACATGTGAGATCCAAATCCACCCCAACCAAGTCCCAAGACCAAGCTCGTTGACACGTGAGATCCAAATCCACCCCAACCAAGTCCCACCAAGTCCCAAGC
>WSFP011389083.1:0-28361 GCA_009831015.1 Picea engelmannii | reverse complement strand
GTTAGCAAAGCCATGAAAACGTGGATCAATTTGACCTAGGGTTTTAGACACCTAGGGTTTTGTATCTAGGGTTTTGATACTTAGGTCTCAGCCTAAGGCTATCAGTGAGCTATTGTAATATATAAATAAGAACCTAGATGAGGGAAGCGGGTTGGCTCTATTTTTTTTATCGGCATGAGTGATTATTGTTGTGTGAGAGAGAAGTGCTAGGTGTAAGAGCCTTTTGGAATTGTAAGATCTTCAGCTGGGTGCGGATATCAGGCCTGCAGCTGGGTGCACAGGAAGGGGAGAGACGGAGAGGAGAAGAAAGAAGATCTGCTAGCTAAGAGTGCAAACAAGAACTGTATGCTTCATATTAATATATTATAAAGCATAGTTCTGTGGACGTAGCCCTAGAGAGAGGGTGAACCACGTATATCTTGTGTGTGTGTGATTGATTCTATGTTCTTTGCCATTTGATATATTATTATTGCATTGTTGTGTTAGATCTGATAGATAGTTGTGCGGAGTAGATCTGAGCTGGTAATTGATATATAAATTTTGTATTGTTCTTGTATTGGATCCACTTAGTATTCCCTTTGGTTGTAGACATCTCTGTCCTGCAACCCCCCCACGGCTGCTTCGCAGGTGTTTCCAAAAGGGCCAGTAGTTAGGGCTTGTTGGTGTGCTCTTAGACATGAACACTAGGTCCGCCATGTGCCAACACTCATTCAGCAACTAGATTCTGGTTTCTCCTAGCGATAATTCCCATCCAATCGCTGACTTCTCGAAATATATTTGTGCACTCAATTGTGCGCTTGTGTAGTGTTGCTCGAGCATTGTTGCCTTCTAGCATTATTTTCTCCATCTACTCCTATAGATTATGAGGTTGTTTCTCTACTTCTTATTGAATCTGTTGCAAATACACTTCCATATGTTCTGCGCAAATGGCCAATTGTGACCATTCTCCTTCGAGTAATTCAATATGATGCTCCATCTCTCTTGCATCGCTAGACTTTGGCAGTTTGGATGCGACCTTCTGTATTTCCGTCCAGGATTCAGCAAGCCTTTCCTGAACTCATTCCAGTTTGTGTGCCACTTGTATCTTCACGTGTTCTTCTTATTTTCCTCCCTTGCAAACTCAATAGAACTTTCGGTCCGCTGGAGCCTCTACTCCAGTTGATCAGTTGAGGCTCTGATCATTCCAATTAGTTGTGTTGTTGGCCACTGTGCAAGGTCAATGGAAGAAGGGTTGGCATCGTTGGGTGCTTAGACCTGCAATGGAATTCCACTGGTCGTTGAGTGCTCTGAGGGAGTCTCTACCTCCTCCTCTCCTATAGATGGTCCTGACACAATCCTCAACCTCAACGCTGATGGCAGGAGCGTTAGAAATTCTGTTCTGGCTAGGAATATTTGCAACAACTCTGTGCACTACTCAAGGTTTTGGAGAACTAGCTCCATTTGTTCCTGCGTTGACGTTGCACTTTGTGCTGAAGTTGTCTTAGGTTCCTTCTGAACATCTGGTATATCCACCTATTTATGTGCCTTTACTTCCAGAGTTGTGTTGCCCATGGCACTCTCAACCTTGGTCATTGAGGAAGTGTGTTGGGGACTTCAGACTTGTGGCTTTTCTATCGTTTACATCTTTGTTGAAGACAAAGTGTCCTTATGTTGCACAAAAGGTATGATATTTTGGTCCTGGGCTTTAGGGTTTGGGCTAGTCAGTTGTAGCGTCTTCTCAAGTACTTCTCGATTTGGACCAGGAAGTTCTGGTCTTTGCTTGGGTAACTCTGGGTTTGAACCAGGGATTTCTGGCCTCTGCTCTGGTATTTCTGGAGGATTGAGTTGCATGGGTTCTAGATCATTGGTTTGGGGTGGACTGTCAGCTTCTGGAGGTGGCGACTGGGGTTGTGGTGGTTATGGAGGGTTATTAGTGATGATGGTGGATGGATTGGTTTCAGGTTCAGCGTCGTTCTGGATATGTATGATAGGGGTTGCTCAAACCGTTGAGCGAGTGAGGGGGATGGTGGATGAAATGGGTTGGGGGTTCAGAACCTTGCTTGGAGAGATCCATGTCCGGAGTTTCTTAGCCATTGGATATGTAATGAATGCAGCACTAAGGATTTCGTTGACATCCTTACCTATCAACACAACTTGCTCTGGTAGTTGCGAGAACACCGATAGTGTCCTTTTCTTGAGCTCTAATGGCTACGTCTCTTCCTCCTCTTCTGAGTCTGTCTGTTTCGAAGCTTCTTTCTTTTGTACCGTTGGGCCGAAACTTGACCCTACCCCTACTTCCTGGCCTTTCTTCTTCAACAACTCGATAAGAAAAACATAGTGCATCCTCGACTTGCGCAGGCTGCATTTTACTCTAGGCCGCAACATCACCTCCTTGTCGAAGGCCTCTTCATCCAAATAGAATGGAAACATCTGTGAGTGGAATTCCTCTCTATTGGCATACCTCGGCCACAAAAATGTATGGTTTTGGCTCATGCCTAACCTTTATTAACTCAATTCACAAGAATTTGCAAGAAAATTCAAATCTAACTACTATACATGCTCCTTCGGACTAGAGAAACAGTCCTTTAGCTCAGTTCAGAGATAGATAAGGTTTGAGGTGAGCACCATTCGCCCATCCTGGTCACAACATACCATCCAGTTTCGCAAGTCTGACTGCTTCCGAAGGTCAGATCTCCATGACTATAAATGGTCCCAACCAATTCATTCGCAAATTTTCGGGATTCCTCTGGTACCAACTGTCATAGAGTAGAACCTTGTCTTCTTGCACAAATACTTTAGTCTTTATGTGTCTATCATGCCAATATTTTTTCCTTTCTTTCTCAACTGACAGATGGAAGTCTACTAAAAACTTGGTCTCTTCAAGTTATTGCAACTCCATGAGCCTTTGTGCAACTTATTCTTCCTCGGACATGTGTGTGATCTGTGTAATGTACAAACGTGGAGTAATGAATTATGCAGGCACTACAACCTCTTTCCCATAAACTAGCTGCAATGGAGTGTACTTGTGGAGTTTCTTTATGGTTATCCTGTAATCCCATAGTACTGTTGGAACTCTTTCATCCCAATCTTCCTTGTTTGCACAACAAACCTTCGTTAAGCCTCTCTCAAGAATCTTGTTAAACGCCTCTATGGTTCCATTGGCTTGTGGGTGGTAGGGGTTGCTTTTATGATGTTGGATCACAAACTATGTTGTAATCTTTGTTATGGTACTACTGATAAAATGAGCTCCTTGATCACTTTTCAGACTCCTAGGACATCCAAATCAAGTGATAACATTTTCAAAAATGAACCTAGCAACAATATCGGTCGAACAATCCTGAACAATGACTGCCTCAGCCCAACGTGTAAGGTAGTCAGTTGTAGTAATAATGTACCTAGCCTTTGAATGCTTATTTGTGGGGTTGATCGGCCCAATGAAGTCAACCCCCCACTTCTCAAATGCTTGTAAAGCTCGAACTGGTTGAAGTGGTAATTCATCTCGTTATGATGGCTTACCCACTCTTTGACAAACATCGCATGATCTATCATATGCCTTTGCATCCTTGAAGAGAATAGCCCACCATAGTCAAGCTTGGAGGACTTTCTACGCAGTGGCCTTTCCTACCACATGACCTCCCAAAAATCCACTGTGGCACTCCCACAGTATATCCTGTCTTTCATGATCTAAGACACATCTCCTAAGGATAGTATCTAGTCCCAATTTATAAAATTTCTCTGCAATCAATTGATAGTCCACTGCTCTAACCACCATATGGAATTTCTGTGTTGCGGAGTATGTTTCTGGGAAGGCTCGTGTACTTAAGAAGACTTTTATGTCTTCCAGGTATTCTGGTATGGCCTCAACCCGAAATAGGTCTTCATCTGGGAGTTGATCATCGACTTCTCCACCACTTTCCCCTGACTCTAATCTAGACATATGATCAGGCCCTACGTTACATCTTCTAGGCTTAATGATAACTTCAAAAGAAAATTCCTAAAACAGTAGCAACCATCTACAAATTCTCTCTTCCAACATAGGTTTGTTAACTAGATATTTTAATGCAGAGTGATTAGTAAAGAACTTAAAATGAGAACCTAACAAATAATATCTAAACTTCTGGAAAGCATAAATCATAGCTAAACCATCCCTTTCTATCATTGTATATTTACGCTCATCTTGATACAACTTCCTTCTCGCAAAATAGATAGGATGATCCATGGCTCCATCTCCTAGTTGTGCTAAGATGGCTCCCAAAGAAATACCTGAAGCATCTATGTGGACATGAAATTCGTTTTCCCAATTTGGAAATATTGGAATAGGTGTTGTGTTGAGCTTCTCCTTTAGGGTCTCGAAGGCTTTATCACATTCTAGGGTCCATTGGAACACTTCGGCCTTATTTAGTAGATTTTCCAGAGGTGTACAATGATATTTTCATATCTTCTGATAAACCTTCGATAGTACACTGTGTGCCCCAATGTGGAGCGCAACTGCTTAACACTCATAGTTGGCATCATGTTCACAATAACAATAACTTTGGTTGGGTCTACCAGTACTCCCTCTCAGCATACTATGTGACCCAACAAATTTCCATGTGTCACACAGAAGATACAATTTCTGAGGTTCAACGATATCTGCAATTCTCTACATTTATCAAACATCAGATGTAGTAGCACTACATGTTCCTTGATAAGACTGTATACCATCCAATCATCCATATAAACTTCTATAAACTTGTGAATAAATTCTCGGAAAGATGCTATTACAATCCTAGAGAAAATTGCAGGGGCGTTCTTTAGGCCGAATGGCATCACACTGTACGTAAATGACCCCCTTTTGGTTATGAATGTGATCTTCTTTTTTTCTTCTTCAGCTATCCTTACTTGGTGATACCCCAAAAATCCATCTGTAAATGAGTAAGATTCCTTTCCCGCAACCTGTTCTAGCACCTCAGTATTAAAAGGTGTTGGAAAAAGGTCATGCACACAAGCAGAGTTGAGGCTTTTGTAGTCTACACATACCCCAATATCCTTTGTACCTTTCTTGCTCTGGATGACTATTGGACTGACCCATTCTGCTTCCTACACTGCAAAAATAATTCTTGCTTCCAACATCTTGTCTATTTTCCTCTTAACCTTCTCTTGCAATCTGGGGTTAAGGCGGTATCCTCTATGCCTCATGGGATTTGATCCTATTTTTAATTCAATTTTCATCTCTCCCATAACTCCTTTAATCCCTTTTAACTTTGAAAATGTCTTGGGGAACAAATCCTCATATTCCCGCAACAAAATCAGTACTTCTTGACTAGTTTGCTCATCCCAGTAATCTCCCACCATAGCTATCTTAGGTTACTTTGTGGTCCCTATATTGAATTTGTGCAACTTCAATGGGTGATTGTAAGAATTATCAGACTGACTGGGTATGATGTTCTATATTTCTCTGCTCCCTTCTGTCTCTTTAATGGCTAAGTTCCTCAATTCTTCTAACTCATCTGGGCTTTCCAAATCCTTCTCAATATTATCACATTCTATAGGCCTCTTGTCCAATTTTAAGTGAGTATTAGTCTGAAGTTCTTGGCTATGCTTTGCACATACCACTAGGTCTGATTTATGTTTACTATTGCCTATAAAAATAAATTCTTTGATTCTTTGCAGGGCTACTTCAAGCTCATGGTACTTACTTGTAAACGATAAGTCCTTGCAAACGCAGTCTGCCAACGTTTTCTAGTCATTGGTATGTCTTCTGGTTTCTTCATGCATGAACCAAGATTTCGGGATTGGACCTAGTGAGTGGGAAAATAATTGATCCCAGAAGCGAGATGGTATTTCCGCAACTTTCCACTGTGTCACTCATTGTTCAATATGTGCTTTAGGATTAGACTCTCCATTGAACAGTTACACAACTTGGAAATCTGTCTGCATCTCTAATTCCAGTTGTTCCTTATCTTGAAATATATACTTGATATATTTCTTTACATCGTCCCAATTTTTTAGTAAGGATTTATGATTGGCCCACCATCTGGTAGGGGTGTCTTGGAGGGATAAATCCAGTACTAAGATCCTTTGATCCTCCACTACCTTTTCTTCCATGCTGAGCAGAAAAATGTCAATTCCTGAGGTACCATCATATCTTGGGTGTTCTCTGACATTGGCTCCTACCCATCTAATTTCTCTGACAGTTGCGCATCTTCTTGAAAATATTTCGTATGAGCCTTGCTGCCAACTATCAAATGCTAGTTCTGAATCTTCGTCCATTGATTGTATACTCCTCCAACTTACTGATCCATCAACGATAGGATTTATGTAATATTCTCTTGTTCCTGTTGTTACAGTGTACAACTTATCCAAGCCTTCTCCCTCTATATTGTTGTCTGTTGGTTCTGTATATCGGGGGCCTACATACAAATCCAAGGGTTGAACCACTTTTATTCCATTTGCCTCAAATGTCATAGTGTCTTTCTTTAGGTCAATCACTGCATAGTTGTCATAAGACTAGTCAATACCAAGTAGTGAAGGATAAGGGTCCTTATCCCCCATGATTTTGATCACCTCAAAATCAGCTACAGTCTTCACTCTTGCAACATCTATTTCCACATTCTCCAGTCTTCCTATTGGGAAAATACAATATTGGTTGGCCATTCTTAGCTGGATTGGGGAGTATGTTAGTTGGGGTTTTCCTAAGGCTTCCCAAGTCTTTTTAGGCAATATGTTAACATCAGATCCTAGATATAGCATAACATCCTTAATCTCAAACTCGTCTAGCTGGGCCACTAGTCTAAACTCTTTTCCAGTTCGTACTTTCCTTCTCTACACTCTCTGAGTACTCTTCTTGGGAATATTAGTCCTTATTCTTGCTTCTTTTGGTTCTTCATTCCCTAAAACTAGGTATAGCACATTGCGCGACTTTTTCTGTTAAGTGGTCATTCCTAAGGATATCATAAAATAATTGAAGCCAAAGGTCGACTACATTTTGTGGTTGCGCAGGTTGTCTCATCGTGACTACAGGGTTTCTGGGTGCAGGGGGTAAAGAAGGGACTTGCACAATATTAGGGTAAACAATATGTTGATGGGGTTTCTCTTGCATCTCACGATTAGGGATATTCTAAAATACTTCTATGGAATTTTTAAAGAACAACATTTGTTTCATAGGGTCATACATGTCTTCCTTCGGTGTTTCTTTCTGGATCTGACGTAAATTATCAGCATCAGATCCAGTCTTTTCCCCTCCTCAAGTGACGATATTAAGGTTGGTAAATTCTCCTCTAATAACTCTCTTGATTTCTGAACTAATGAGGTTAGTTCAATGTTGACGTACCCAATCTTCCCATTTTTCAATTAGTTCTGGGAAGTCTTTAGTTGCATGCCCATTGGTTCTACAATGAGAGCACCATGGCCACCTCATATGGGGAAATTTCCTATCCATATGGCCTTTCTCATCACAATTGTAGCATCTAATTTTTCCTCTTCCCCCGGTTCTTCCTCCTCTGAAGTCTCCTCCGAATCCACCTCCTCAACCTCTTCCCAATCCCCAAGGGGTTTCATTCACCCTGAATGTTGTTCAATCCAACCTATCCACAAGTGCATCCAATGCTCTACACTGATTAGTATTATGTGTGGTAGATGCATAAAACTCACAATGTAAATTATTTGGTACTGTTGAATACTTATGAATAATGGGGCATTATCTTGGACCATGCCCCTGGATTTGGAAAATATCTCAATACTCAATTGTTGGTGTTGCTTGGCTACCTGGAAAAGCATGATATGGGGTGGGGTTATGGAATGGTAAATTCACAGATACTTGCCCAACTCCTCCCGTGGGTCCCAGTGAGGGTCCCATTGGATTATGAGGAGGCCCAATTCCCCTCATTCATGGACATTCGCTCACCAAATGTCCTTCTGTGTAACATCTAGTACACCAAACTTGCGGTCGTCCTGGTCTATGTATCATCAATTCTTGAATATTTTCTATAAGCGTTGATATTTTCCCTTGTAGTTGCGCCAAATTTGCATCTTCTAGGGGTTTGGTCACTTTCAAGCTCCCCGGATATCCTGCCATGGATTCAATCTTCATTGATTTCTCCAAGGCATCTGTTAGAGTGGCTATCCTCTATTGCATTAATGGTATCCATGTCAGAGGTAGAAATCCCTAAATATACCATTCTCTTTGATGTTCCTCATGAATTGGATGCGCTAACCTCCCTATAGCATCCTTAAACTTCTGGCTATATTCCCAGGTTGATTCACCTTCCCTTTGTTGAATCTCATGTAACTCAGACAAAGCTTGTAGTTCTGATTGTGGTAGCTTAAACTCTGTTATAAACCTTGTTCGTACCTGGTCAAGTGTGAATGCTTGACCTTGCATTCATAGCACTCCTAGCTCAATAAACTTCATGTACCATTTGAGAGAACGGCCTCTCAAGGTAGTCTGAAACTCAACCAATTTATTCACATCTGGAGTCCCTCTGGACCTCCAAATTACTTCACAAAACAATCAATGATGCTCAACATCTTCATCTCCTTTACCCCAAAAATTTGGGTATCGATAAATCGAACCTCCTTCATTACCAACCCCATCTTCATCTCAACAGTCTTCCCCTTACGTCTTTCTTGAAATCTTCTTCTGCTTGTCAAAAATATTGGTGATTCTCAGTTGCAAACTCAATAATGTATCCTCCTAATGTGGTATTGACCCAGAAGTAAATCACTTGCGTGACTGGACGATCCAGCCGATGAAGTGCTGCAATATTTTATGTATCCCAAGTACAGATCCTCTTTACTCATTCTTGGAATTTATGAGCTTCTTGGAGCCTATCTATCCAGTGTAAAAGTTCTTATAGGAACTTAACCCAAAATATCTTGTACTGGTCGCTCAATATTTCCAAGTAAATTACTACCTCCCATTTATCTTTCACATATTTTCCTCTCAGCTCTACTTCTTTCCATATGAAGGCGTCGTAATTTCTCTCCCACCATTGGTGAATATTAGTTCTGTGAATCCACAAAACCATTTTGTTGGCGCAGAATTGATCAGACCAGGGTCCTTCTTAGGTTACCAACAAAAGGTATAGTGTATTCTAGAGAACTGTCATTTTCATCTCCTCCGAAGAGAAGAAGTCTCACCCAAAGCACAACCAATACATAAGGATAGGGAAGGGCAAGGAGAATAATTGGGTGGGTTCCCAGAACCTTCAAGATTCACCATGATATTGTGCAAGACAGGATAACTACAGAAAAGATCGGAGCTCATACACATAGGAACTAAAGATACTTAAGTTGAGAAAATAATTCAAAAACAGAAACATCATATGGATCTTATCAAACACAAAGGAGAACTGTAAAGATACAATGCATAAGAATAAACACATAATGACGCATCATATTTCAAAATTTTGGATCCTTATTTATATATTACCATCAGAAATTATCAAATACAACCTCATAGATACAATTTAGTACTCTATTACAGACTTCTGACTCTGGACTCATGTCGCAGAGCTCTATCTACCCAAAATTGTATATAGATTGCATTTGCAGAACCTTTTCTCAACTAAAACCCAACAACATCTGGCTAACAATAGAAAAAAACCCAACCTATCAACAATATCCAACAGCAAGAACCATTTTCAATTGTATACATCTCATGTATACAAGTTGATTGGGATATTCTGGCTTTGGGCTCACATGTTTTCCTGTTCTATTGAAACTTTGTTTTCCTTGTTGGCATTGCGCTGTCCTTTTCTGCGGTCGATTCCTGTTACTTTTTTTCGGTCCACTGTCCAGCTTATTTTGTAGATTGTGCAAACTCATGCTAAACCAAAACTGGGACTGTAGTCATTCTTGCGCACCTTCAAATCCAAAAACAAAGGGCCCAACAATTAATATTCAGAGGTATTTGAGTGGATTTCCATCATTCATTAGTGAAAAAATACAATTCAATGATCCCAAAACATTGGAGGAGATCATAAGATGAGATAAATGCCTATATGATCAACAAAAATCAAGGCCAACTTTCCAAAAATCTTGGGAAGACAAAAATAAATTTAAGATGGATCAGGGAAAGAAGGGGACTAAGCCACCATTCTTCAAAAATAATCCTTAGGGACAACCAACTTCTAGAGAACCCAGAATGATTGAGACAGAGGGTCAAAGGCCAAGGCAACCACCTATTCAATGTTGGGGTTGTAAAGGAGATCATATGTTTAGAGATTGTCCTCACAATGGTGAAAAAGTGAGGACTGTTCACAATGTACATCAAGTTTAAATAGTGGAAAACATGCGCAGAAGTGTACCAAGGATATATGCATCCCTGGACAACAAGAAAGCAGAGTATCAACCACATATGATTGAAGTGGAAGGTATGATCAACAACCAAACCATTGTTATTTTAATTGATTCAAGAGCTAGTCATAGTTATATTTATCCTAAAATGGTGGAAAGTTTGCATTTGCCAAGAATAAATCATGGGAAATCTTGGTTGGTGTAGCTAGCTACCAAAGCCAAAATAAAAGTTAATGAGATGGTTAAGTCATGTCTTATGGACATGAATGGACTGAACACCGGGGTAGATTTTAACATATTTCCTTTAGGTTCCTATGATTGTCTAAGGGATGGATTGGTTGGACCAACATAATGCTATCCTAGACTGTCATAACAAGGCATTTACCTGCTTGGATGAGGAAGGGAACCTAAGGATAGTGTAGAGAATTCCCAAGGTAGTAACCATAAGAGAAATTTCAGCATTGCAGTTGAAGAAATGTTACAAAAAAGGGTGTCAAATATTTGCAGTACAAATGGAAGAGACACCTAAAGATAAGGTGTCAAATATTGAAGATTATGTAGTCCTAAAAGAGTTTGAAGATGTGTTTAAGGAAATACCAAGATTACCCCCTAAAAGAGACATTGAATTCTCCATAAATTTGATGCCTGGAGTAGCTCTAGTATCCAAGACTCCATACAGGATGAGTACACCAGAATTGAAGGAGTTGAAAATGCAACTTGAAGAGCTCCTAAAGAAGGGGTATATACGCCCAAGTGTGTCATCTTGGGGTGCCCCAGTTTTATTTGTGAACAAAAAGGATGGAACATTGAGACCTTTCATTGACTTTAGGCAGTTGAACAAGGTAACTGTGAAGAATAAGTATCCTTTGCCAAGGATCGATGACCTCTTTTATCAGTTGAAAGATGCAAAAATATTCTCCAAGATTGATCTTAGGTCAGGTTATCATAAAGTAAGAATTAAAGAAGAAGACATTGGAAAGACTTCTTTCAGAACAAGGTATGGTCATTATGAGTTCACAGTGGTTCCCTTTGGATTATCAAATGCACCAGTTGTCTTCATGTGTTTAATGAATGGTATTTTCAGAGAATAATTAGATAAGTTTGTCACTGTATTTTTAGATGACATTCTTATATATTCTAAGTCAAAGGAAGAGAATGAACAACACTTGAGGATGGTATTACAAGTATTAAGGGAGCATCAGTTGTATTCCAAATTGAGCAAGTGCTCATTTTAACAGAAGAAAATTCATTATTTGGGACATATCATTTCAGAGGATGGGATAGCAGTGGATCCTGATAAGATAGAAGCCATTAGAGGATGGTCAGCACCAAATAATGTGATAGAGGTCAGATCATTCATCGGCCTTGCAGGCTACTATAGGAGATTTATTGAAGGATTCTCAAAGATTGCACACCCAATCACTTCCTTGCAAAAGAAGGGTGTGAAGTTTCAATGGACAATGGATTGTGAAAATAGTTTCCAACACTTTAAGCAATTATTAACAAGTTATCCAATACTAAGGATTGCAGATCCAAATGAAGACTTCATTGTATGCATAGATACATGTAAAGAAGGACTAGGTGGAGTCCCCAGTAAAAATGGGTTTGTTGTATGTTATGAATCAAGGAAGTTGAAGGAACATGAAAGGCGTTATGCCACTCATGATTTGGATTTGGAAGCCATAGTGGATGCCCTGAGGAAGTGGAGGCACTACCTCATGGGGAAAAGGTTTGAGCTGACGACAGACCATAATGGTCTGAAATATTTATTTGATCAGCCAACTCTAAATGTTAGGCAAAGAATATGGTTAGAATTTCTCAGTGAATATGACGTTGATATAAAGCATATCAAGGGGAAAGAAAACAAAGTGGTTGATGCACTCAGAAAAAGAGTGCATGAGTTGCATGCTACACCCATTATCATGTACCAATCAGATTTGAAAGACAGAATTTTGGAGGCTACAAAATCAGATTTGCAATACAAGGAGTTAGTGGAAAAATTACAACAAGGTATTTTGTAGCAGAAAATTGAAGACTATAAGCTAGAAAATGATGAAATTATCATATACAGGGGCCGACTTTTTGTACCAAATTCCTAGGAATTGAAAAAATTGATATTGAGAGAAATGCATAATGTACCTTATGTCGGGAACCCAGGTTATCAAAAAACTATTACAGCTGTCAAGAGCAAATATTATTGGCCAAGCATAAAGAAAGAAGTTGATGATTTATTGCCAAATGTTTGGAGTGTTAAAAGGTAAAGGCTGAGCATAGACACCCAGTTGGTTTTGTATAACCATTACCCATTCTTGAGTGGAAATGGGAAGTTGTAACAATGGATTTCATCACCAAACTGCACAAAACAAACAAACAACATGATTCTATCATGGTAGTGGTGGATAAACTTACTAAATCTACCCATTTTATTCCAGCAAATCTCACTCACAAGGAAACCAACATTGTTGATGTTTATATGAGAGAAATTTCTCGATTACATGGTATACCCAAGACAATTGTGTCTAACAGAGATCCAAAATTTATCTCAAATTTTTGGAAGGGATTAGTTAATGGATTTGGAACAAATTTGAATTTTAGTACAACTTATCATCCAGAATTAGATGGACAAACAGAGAGGGTGAATCAAGTGATTGAGGATATGTTGAGGATGTATGTGATGGATAAACCATAAAAATGGAAAGACTATCTACACTTAGTAGAGATTTCTTATAACAATGGGTATCAATCATATCTAAAGATGAACCCATTCGAGGCACTTTATGGCAGAAGGTGCAACACACTGGTAATTTGGGACAACCCAACAGATAGAGCAGTAGTTGGGACAAAATTACTCAGGGAAATGGAAAAGAAAATGTTGAAAATTAAACAGAAATTAAAGGCTGCCCAAGATAGGAAGAAAAGTTATGCTGAAAATGATAGAACTCACAGGGAGTTTAAAGTGGGTGATCATGTATTCATGAAGGTTAAGGCCAACAAAAGTTCACTGAAGTTGGGAAATGGTTCCAAGTTGGAAGCTAGATATTGTGGACCATTTGAAATCCTAGAAAGGATTGGTCCAGTAGCTTATATGATTGCATTGCCTGCATCTATGTCTATTCATAATGTATTCCATGTATCATTGCTCAAGAAGTATATACCTGGTGCTAATCATGTAATTGATTAGAATGTGATTCAGGTGGAGCAATAAGGTGCTATCCATGTGCATCTGGCACGCATTCTGGACCGGAAAATCAAACAGCTCTGGAATCGAGCCATGGGGCTTGTAAAGGCCCAATGGAACTGGTACGGTCTTGAGGACGCTACTTGGGAGCATGAGGATGCAATGCAGGCAGAATACCCGCATCGTTTTGAATATTTTGGAAATCTTGTTGATATGTGTACATAATGTGTTGAGGATAGTGCATAAATAAGGGGACGTGATTGTAATACCCCTAGGCCAAACCCAATTGTAAATTTAAATGAAAATGTACTTAAGATGGTGAGTTGTTTGATATCATTTTTGTATGCACCTTCCATGGTATAGTGTGCACATGTACTGCGCACTAAAATGATGAAGTGTGCACATTCCAGGATACCACGTACACCAAACTTAAGTGGGCGTGATTTTGAGGCCAGTGAGCCTTTGTGTATATGTTGTGGTTTATAGGCTAGTGAGCTAGCTATTATAAGCTAGGAGGCTTATGTGTTGAATTATGTTGGAGAGCCTATATTCTAAAGGCCAATGAGCCTATTTTTGCATATGTATTATCATTAATATAAAATACATCGTTGTGTGTAGACCGACCATGATAAAATAGTATGGGGGACTAAACTCCACTAGTTCGGGAAAAGGGTGGGGGGGGCTAAAAGTTAAGGAAAAGGGCTAAGCTAGGGAGTTTAAGCCAAAAAGGAATATTATATTAATATTTCTTAAAGTATAAAGTATGGATAATTATTTTATCCTAAGTTCTAAGGATGGGGACAAGTGGGCCAAAATAGCTCTCAACATGACAAGTGTCAATTTGGGAACATGCATACATATGGTTTGGACTTAGTTCATTTTCCCATTGATTCCTTCCATCATCATTCACTCACTCATTCAGCTGTCCTCAGTACCTTTTTTTTACTATCACTGTAACTGCACCCATACCCATACATGTACCAGTACCTGGTTAGCTTAGGAGTTGGACTGAAGAAGTAGGTTGTCATGCTCATGGGAGATTGAAGAGGTGAGTTGTCAGGCCCATGAGAAAATCTCTCTAGCTGAGAGAATTGTTGGGAATTGATTCCCGAAGGTGCTAAAATTTATCTACAGGGATTTGAGACTTCCTGTCCGACCTATTGCTAAAGCCCAAAAAGGAAGTGGGGAAACTGAAGGACTGTTGAGCAGAGAAGGGGCACACTTCATGGGGTGGGACAGGCATGTGGGGAATGAGGGACTGTATGCTGCTAGTTTGAGTTGGCACCTGTGATGGAGTCTTTCTTGTTGTCTGAGATACATCATCTTGGTTAGGAATCCCTTTACCTAGGTGGAGTTTTGTCCCAGCTCGGGGGTGAACCATTGCTGAGAGTGATGAGCAATGTGGAGTAAGGTTGGGAGGTTCGTGGAAGGTCTTCACACAGTTGGTGATATTCTTACCAAGATAAGTGTCAATTGTGTGTTAAATTACATGCTGCATTATTATATATGTGTTTATTTTTATGGGTTTTTCCTGTGTTTGGTTTATACTTGTCTTTATATTTATGGGTATTTCATTTCTATGTTGCATGTATATGTTTATTGTTATTTCCTTCTGAATATGTGTAGTTACAAAATGTATTTGTCTATTTTAAGTTTTATATATAAAGTTCCGCAAGAGTTTTTGTGTGTATATGTTTTATTTTGCATACATTTCAAAAAAAATTGTGTGTGGCATAGCCTAGTTGGATGTTGGGAATGTTACAATTATTTTGAATAGCATTCATCAGTGTTGTGCTAGGGGATTTTGTGAAATTCACACCACTTTCTAGTGTCTGTCTTCAACTTCCCATTACCCTTATTTGCTTGTGGCTTGGAATGGTTTTCTTGAGGTTGGCTCTCCTTGCTTTGTCCCTTGGTCTATGAAAGAGGGTCGCATTTACCATGATTTTATTATTCTATATTTGTAGAACCGAACTCTCACTTATTCATTTGCTTGAATTTCGCACAATTTTGACAACATATTGATAAGCAACTCCTAGTGAGGAGATGTCCAAGAAATCCATCTTTGCTTGGATGTACCTACATAGGCCACTACGATACTTCAAAACCAAGTGTTTCTTGGATTCTCTAATACTCAGTTTTGAGTGCAAGGCATGGAAGATGTTGGTGTACTTGAGCATCATCTGGCCTCTCTCCTGACATAGAGTCATCCATCTCGTGTACTATTCATCATAGTTTCCAACAAGGTAGAATTTCTCATTGACAGAATCAACAAAGGCTGTTGAAGTGGGTCTTATCCTGAATGTTACAGACTCATCTTAATTATGTCTCTCCCAATAACTTTCTCGCCAATAAGTGACATGGGGAAGGGCTCTAAGGAATGCAAAGGTGATATTTTCAATGTCATTTTTTTAACAAAGTTATAACCATCTAACATATTTAACCATTTATCTAAAGCATATTCATATGTATTTCCTTCAAATAAAGGGATATGAAAGTTAACTTGTACCTTGAAGGGTGTCGCAACTTTGAAAATGTGTCTTTCCCGCCGTCAATGGTCATTGAAGGATCTGGGTGAAGTTTTCCATCATCTTGTTCCTTTTTCATGTGAGGGATTCCTCAAGCAACATCTTGGTAGAATATTCTACTCCATTATCTCTCCTTCCCCCCTCCATGGGAGGCTGCTTGGGATGGAAAGAGCAGTCGTCTCCTAGTGAAACTAGCTTAAGACCCAACTCTCTATACCCTGACCTCATCAGAGACATGCAATGAGAAAAATGAGTAGATTTCTTTGATACCACAGATCCAGATTGTATAAGGATGAAACACACTAGGAATATAGCAAAGAGAAAAGTAATACAATGAAAACCCAACTTCTATTAATGAATAAAATAGCAGAATACTATAGAACACAAACTAGTTATAATGGTGGTAGCTTATCTTTGAAGAGAGAGAGAGAGAGAGAGAGAGAGAGAGAGAGAGAGATGTCATCTACACTCATTCTCAAAAGACCGTTGATACAAGAAGCAAAAAAAATGGCCTTTTAGCATAAAGAAAGAACCTTAAAGGTCCAAAACCCTAACCCTGGGAGGTGAAGTGCCAAAAAGGTGTTTTTAGGCCTCGGGGTGGTTAGTTTCTACATCAACTTCCTAGGGGTGAAGCTTGTTAGCACTCTATAAATTTTGTCTGTCTGAATAGACAAAAGACAGAGGTAATTTTTTCAACCAGCTTTAGAGCCGAGGCACTAACCTTCTCAACTCAGAGAGGGCTCTCTCGTGTCACTTGATATATCTATGGAAATCGGTGGATAGATTTGGTTTGTTTTGGGGTTTTTTAATAAAGTTGTTGGCAAAGAAGGGGAGGAACACTATGGGCTATGGAGTCAAAATTCTGAAAGTGAACGAAAACAATGAATCAAATGATAGAACTCTCCAGGAGACAAAGGCTAAATAAGGCGATGAATCTGAGTTATTCTTAAATTTAAAAGGGGTGTAGGAAGATAAAGAGAACAAATAATTGCATCGGAGCATTACTGAAATGAATTCTGAATAAGTTAAGAAGAAAATCACATAGTTTAAATTATTTAAGACAAGAGCGTCACAAGATGAATTCTGGGCCTTTAAACTCTCCAATTTAAGCAGAAGAAAATGTAAATGAAATGATAGGTTACAGGAAATACATACGATGAAGGGAAACAAAGCTCATATCACCACTAATTAGAATATTTTCATAGACTTCAAAATCTTCTTCATTTATATTCAATTCAGATTCAGAAAATTTACAAATAGAGTTTGATACAACCAAAAAGGTGCTTTTCACTTCTACCAACATTAATCAATTCAAGTCTCTTAGTACTTATACAATTTGATAGAAAATAATTGAAACTGAAACGTTTCAGCTTCTGTAATAGTTTCGACTGACAGTTTCGGTATACGAAATGATTTACAATAATTAGAAAAAAGAAAATGTTTCAAAATCATGAACAATTTCTCTGACTGTCCAACTTCTTCTGCGTCATTTGTCTCGCTTTGAGCTCCCATTAGATCTGCAAAACTGGTGACACCTAGAGATCATATGTTGGTTCCGAGGACGTTGCACTTTGTCTTACCCAACCACATGATTTATTTCCATTGTGGATCAGAGGGGATTCTGTAATCCATCATCTCTTTAATCAGAATTTCGAAGTCAATGCATGTAGCATAGGACATGGCTAGCATGCTGACCTTCACTGTTTTAAACTTGTTTAAAATTTCAAAATTTGTAGCCAAGTACTCTACCAGGCTCAGACTTTCATAATTTCTTCCATATCCTTGAACTCAGAATGGTCCATTCCTCATTGCATGAGGAGAGAGTGATAGTCTTCTTGATTGCATAAAGAGCCTTTACCATCCCAAAATGATAGAAGGCCTTTGGCGAAAAAATCTTCAAAAGCATCCTTAAACTCCTATATGTTGTATTCCATTTGCACAGCTTTGTTCCGAACTAATCTGAGTAATTTGTGCTTAGAAATGATCCTCCTAGATGAAATGATCAATGCAGTCCTATCTTTCACACCAATGGTTTGAAGTTCAGCAGTTGGTACAACACTCGGTAAATCAATAGCGTTTTGGGCCCACTCCGAGGGCTTCTTTGCTAATATTTCATTTACAACAATGCATTTGTTCCAAGCTGTAACAACCATGTTATCTTTGTCATCGATAAAATTCGGAAAAACCCTGAATTTAGCAACCTCCGCAGCAATAGCGTCCCAAATTACATGTTTGGCTCCCTTCAATAATGTCTTTCCCTTTAACCTAGTTTTTAGCTTGGTCACTCTCTCCTGCAAATATTGATTTTATTTGTGTAGTTGAGCTATCTTTTCATCCTTCACTTCCATCTCCTGCTTCAGCTTTTCCATGATCTCTTTGAGATTCTTCATCTCACCTATTTTTAAGCTTACCTAGGACAAATCTTGGACTAACCCCTCAATGATTGATCCAACCTCTGTATTTGCAGGTATAATGACTTCCATGTCTGATGTTGTTTCCTGTGCCAGTGACGAATTCTCTTTCTCTTTCTCCAATTGCAGCAGTTTAGCCTTGTAATCGAGTGCCTCTTGTCTAAATATTTCTTTCTCTTGTTCCAATGCAATCAATTTTGTTGTCTATGGATGATCTGTAGGTGACATCTTCAACATTTTATTTAGACTTTGGATCATCTTGTCCTTTTCACCCAAAGAATCTTTCAATCCCTGGGGACCTTCAGACTCTAGTTTTTTCACCTGTGCCATCCGAGCTTTGCTGGACACTTTTTCCTATTTCAGTTGTCCATATAGTTTTGATGTGTATGTTGTTAACCTTGCAACGTTTAGTGCCAATCTCAGATAATCATAATATAACATGTCGCTGACATTCCTATGAAATTTTACTTTGTCGAGGGACGCAATGTTTTCATAGTGCATTTTGATCTCGGAGACCTTATCATCATCAGCCACTGCAATGTTAAGTGTCTTTTTCTCCACATCCCTGACTGAGAGTAAGGAAGCCTTATGCTGAGAAGTCCTTTCTACTTCGGGTAAAAGATCTCTTATTTAACTATTTTCCATACTTCCTTTTATAGCATATTGATTCATTAAATCTCCCTTGGACTAATACACTACCCCAGGTGTCTGGCCAAATATGTATTTCCTGCTACTAAAGACCTTTGTGTTGCTTTCGTTTTGTGTCCTGCTTTCTGTACTGGTTTCTTCATTCTTGGTTGTAGCCTCTACCATTTCCATATATGTTTTCCTTTTGAGATCTTCTACTTCTAGGTCAACTACTTGATATGATGATGTGATTTTCATCCTTTTGATGGTGTCTTGCTCGCTACTGGTATCTAGTGCTTTTGAACTGCTCCTCTTATTGTAAACGCTCAATTTAGGAGCTTTGATAACCAACTTAGTGGAAGTTTTTCATGTTGGGCTCGGCTAAGGAGTTGGTTCTGTTTGTTTTGTTTGATCTTGTTGTATGGTGACCTCCATTTCCACACAGGTCTCTATATTGGTCAACTCATCAAATCCTTCGACATGTTCATGTTCATAGGGACATTGTCTACTGGCCAATCTTCTCTTTGATATGATATGATGGGGATCATATATTCTCCCTTCCAACTGTGTGAAACCAAATTCACTGAGCTCTAATTTAATCTAGGGCAAACAGGACTTACTCTTCACCACGAAGGGACCTACGACGAAAGGAAATTTCAGATTAGAAGACTTGTGTGCTTTCAGAAAATGTTCAGTCTCTGAGATAATTCTTTGTCTTATGAATTCCAAAGAGAATATCCTGGGCGTAAGAAAAATTGGTAAAAGATAAGGTCCTTCCTAGAATCCATATACCCAAATCACAGTAGATGTGTGAACAACACCCAATCTCCTACCATGCTCTTTGGATTTGTCTGTAATGAGATTTTCATCTCTTCCAGAACTCTCGGTAGATCTAAACCAAAAATGAGACTATATACCCTGGACATAATCTTGTTGATGAAGATGAGCACGGTGATCCTTTTGCACTCGGTCGAAATAAAATCTATCTTAGGGAATTCAGTTTTGTTGGATTCCATAAACATCCTCAACAAGTGAGTGTAGTATCTGAAGTGTCTTAATGAGCTGAAGTTGACCAGTTTTAGATGTATATTCTCTGCAATAAATTCATCAAAACTAACATGGACTGGCTGACCAAACAGAAAACAAACCAACAGGAAACCTAACATGACTTCTACAACAAACTTGTCATTGTCTACCCCTAAAATTTGACTTAGCAGGGAACAAGCCCACTGGACTTCGATAATCATGATGCTTACATTGGCAGGTAATGACAGGCTCTCTGAATGATGTTTAGGCTTGACTATGGCCTGCAGAAATAAGGTTTTAACTTTGGGCGGACACTCTCTATAAATTGTGATCATTCTCTATTCCTCAAAAGGCTCTGACACTATGGGGGAGGCATCTAGTATACTAAGAGCATGCCAGAGTGATGGACTATCTACTTTACATAGAACTTCAGATCCTAATTTATTTAAGATGACTCTTTCTCCTTGAGAATACCGCTATGCACACCAGCTTACAAATTCAGGGAATGGAAAGACCATTTCTAGGACGTAATGGATGATGGAGGCTTGATCTGCTTTGAGGAAAGGTATGCGCTTTCCAACATTGTCCAACAAATTCGATCTAGACGCGGAAACGGGTGAGACTGTTATCTCTGTGTCAAAAACGTCAAAATATCTGTCAATTAGATCTTCCTCCCTGGAGGATATCTCTTGTTCATTCATAGATAAAACGACAGGATTGGCAGCCATGGTGAAGAATACCTGTCAAGCAGCAAAAAACACGAGTCTTGTTCGGTTATGAGATTTGAAATTCGATTGGAAGCTTTGTGCCAAGTTTTCGAACGTTTGAAGACTTCAAATTATCATAGAATAATGTTGGGGGGTTCCTCCTTTTATAGGTATCTATTGGAATCGGGGGTTGGAGAAAATGGTTTCAAGTAGACCGCTTGTCTCCTCAATGTGCCTATGAGGGTGCTACACATCCATGATTTAAACCACGGTAGTTTTCCCTAGCCTTCCCTCTATCGATTAATCTTCATGTTATTTCGATCATCGATATAAACTTCAGTCGTTGATCTGGGCTACTTTAGGATCTACGGTCCACATTTGCCTAGTGGATTTGGCATCGGGGGGTTGGAGGAAGTTGTATTAGTTAGACTAATTTTTCCCCCGATGTACCTCTACGGGTGCCATGCGTCCCATAATGAAACCATGACAATTTTCCCCGACCTACCTTCGATCGCTTAACCTTCGAGTTAGTTAAATCTCTGATACGCGCCTCAGCCGTTGATCTGGGCCGCTTTCAGGATCGACGGTCCGTTGATTCTTTCTCTTTACATCTCCACTATTTTGTCCGTATGTCACCAGATATAGCGGGGCCCTCTGATCTATCATATCCCCGTGGAGATATAACCCTTCACTAAGATTTTTAAGATTGGATATCGTCCAAAAAATATTATGGTGATAACATTGACTCTAACTGGGGATGTTATCCTCCCTGCGAGGTAGAAAAGAACTGTAGATTAAGTGTCTACCCATTGGGCTGTAATATCATGTGTGTGATTTGAATCCTTTTACCTTAATTCAAAAACTCCAAACCTACTCATCACAGCTCAGGGCATTCACCTCGGGCTTCAACCATGCTATTTTTATTTCGTCTTTCATACATAAATAAATAAATAAAAATGACTATGTACAATGAATGGTGAGGTGATGTTTTTTCAAATAACGTAATGCTTGAGGAACCTGCCATTCACAATCCCTCCTCTGGAAATTTTTCCATCACTTTCTTCCAACAAATAGGCATTGCTCCTGCAGTAAGCTGTAATTTTGAACGGGCCCAGCCACACGTGATCAAATTTCCCATGTTTACCTTTATCTTCATTCTTGGAGTCCCATCTTAGTACCCTGTCTCCGAGTTGGAACTCATCCTCTTTGGTACATCTGTCGAAAGCTTCTTTGATCTTGTCTTGACGTAACTGGGCATTATTGAAGGCAATTTCTCTGGTCTGTTGTACACTGATGAGTTCATCCTCCCTTCTCTGACCAACATTCGTTTCTTCTTCTTTCTCCTCTAACAACTTCATCATTGGAAATCCCAATGTAGTAGGAAAAATAACTTTTGTACCATAAACGATATGGAAAGGATATGTGGCAATACATCTCTTCGGGGATATCCATTCAGCCCACAATGCATGAAAGATCTTTTTGTGCCACGCTTTTTTATTCTCCTGTAACAATTTTTTGATGATCCTGACCAAGCTTTTGTTTGAAGACTTGGCCAGTCCATTTCCTTGTGGGTAGTATGAAGTAGAATGACCAAGGGTAATGTTGTAATCACTGCAGAATTTTTCCAACTTTTTAGATTTGAAGGCCACCGCATTATCTTTTATAACATTGACCGAGCATCCAAATCTAGACAGGATATTGTCTTCTAGGAATCAAATGATAACATCATTTGTATCTTGTTTAGTAGGAACAGCCTCAATCCACTTCGTAAAATAATCCATTGCAGTTAGGATCCATTTTTGTTGAGTCGAGGACTGTGAGTGTATTTCTCCTATAAAATCCAAGCCCCATTGTCTGAAAGGAGATTCTACTAAAATGGGTTTCAACGACAGAAACTTCAATTTTCCTTTCCCATCAAAGATTTGACATTCATGGCACTTTGACACTTCTTTGTAAACATCAAGGAAAATACTTGGCCAGTAGAAACCAACTCTCAAAATTTTATGCACAGTCGTCTTCCAATAATGGTGACCTCCACAATCGCCTTTATGGAACTCTCTGATGGTCTTTTATGCTTCTTATTCTATCAAACAACTCAACAAAATCCCTCCCAGGTCCTTCCAATATAGTAATTCATTTACTATACAAAATTTTACGGCTTTCAGTTTTAGGAATCTGGCCTTTGTTTTGCTATACTCAGGTGGATCTTGTAGATTGCTTAACACAAAGATAATATATGAAAACCATGTAGAGTCAAGAAATTTCTGATATACTCATGGAGTCGCCTTTTCTTGATCTGCTTTATTCTCTGATATACCTTCAGTGAAATTTATTCCCAGGAGTTCACAGTTCATTTGCGCCATCAGTCTAGCAAGTCCTTATCCTTTGATCAATTTCGTGGGTTTGATTTCAAGGTCATACTCTAACAATACTGCAATCCATTTTCCTCTCTTTCCTTCAGGAGAAGGTTGTGTCAGGATGTCTTTTACTAAGTTGCTTGGGACATAAGCAGTGGTATGTGAATGTAGAATATAAACCTTGAATTCCTTCAATGCTTTGACCAAAGCATATGCATGTTTCTCCATGATGTCAAATTTCAGAGGAGCATCTCTCAATGTCTTATTGTAGTATGTTATGGGCTTCTCGAATTTCTGGTCATCCTTCTAAAGTAATACTCCTGCAATTGTATGCTTAGAAGAAAAAGAGAATAGTATGAAATCTTTCTCAAAATTTGGACTGGCTAGCACAGGAGCCTTTGTTAATGCTACCTTGATGTCTTCAAAGGATTTTATAGCCTCAGGGACCCACTTGATTTCATTTCCCTTCTTTAACATGTTGGTGATATGTTTTATGATTTCAGCTAAATTAGGAATGAATCTACTCAGAAAATTTACATTGCCCAGGAAAGATTGTACCTCCTTTTTTCTTTTGGGTATGTCAATCTTCAGGATGCCCTCCACTCTGCTGGGGTCTACCTTTATCCCTTCCTTAAAAATAATATGCCCTAATATTTTTCCTTCTTCCATGGAAAATCTGACTTTTTTGGATTCAAGGATATGCCAAACTTTCTACACTTTTTGAACGCCCTGTTGAGATGCTTGTTGTGTTCTTCATCTGAGGCAGAATATACCGTAATGTCATCTAGATATATAAAAATGAATTTATCCTTTTCATCTGCAAAAGATATATCCATGGCCCTCTAAAACGTTGTCCCTGCATTCATGAGTCCAAATGGAATTTTAGCATACATAAATGTTCCCCAAGGTGTGGTGAATGTTGTCTTTTCTTGATCGTCAGGATGTACCAAGAAACCATCTAACATTGACATATTTTAGGGGCCCACCACCTTCTGTAAAATGTGATCCATTTTAGGCAATGGGTAGTTGTCTTTAAGGGATACTTTATTTAGGTTTTTGAAGTCGACACAAAACTTGATTTCTCCACTCTTTTTTCTAACTGGTACTAGATTGGCTACCCATTTGGAGAACCTCAGGGACACTATGATATTTTCTTCAAACAATTTTTTCACATCTTTCTCTATCAATGGTAACAACAAAGGATTTATTCTTCTTAATTTTTGTTTGAATGGCTTTTGGTCTTCTTTAATTGGGATAACATGCTGGATTATATGGGTATCATATACTTTTAGATCATTGTAGCTCCAAGCAAAAACATCAGGGAATTATTTCATTAATTTGACATACCTCTCTCAGATTTCAGGGTTGAGCTTCCTGGACAGTTTCACAATCTTTGGGTCTTCTAGAGTTCCGATATTGCAATATTCTACGTCCCCTTCATTTACTGTGATCTTCGGTGCTTTGGCTATATCATTGTTATCGAAGAGTTTCTCTAATGGCACCAGACCCTTGGGGATGATATTACTCTTCAGCTGCATGATATCTCTACCAACGATCTGATTGTTGAAATATCCTTCTTTCGTGAAAGCGGATGCATCTACCTCATCATCACAATATTCATCATCAATGTTCAAATTATCGAACTCGTTCTCCATTTTTACGAATATTTCTATCTGCTTATCATTTTTGAAAACCTGTCAGTGCTTCATATTGTCTGGTACTGTTGGCATGTTCTTTACTTCTACCTTGTAGCTTTTCTCGAGGAATGTAGGGACTCGAAAAATTGTTGTGGAATTGGTCAGAGTGTCAGCAGTCTGATTCTTCTCTCTTGGGATGGTCAATAAATTTCATTCTTCAAATTTCTTGAGGAGTTCCAGCACCAGACTCCTATAAGCCCTCAATCTGGGTTGTTTTTCTTGGTAGATGCCCTTGATTTGATTTATAATTAACTCGGAATCTCCATGCACAACAATTCTTTTGGCACCTAGTTCTTCTAAAACTTTCAATCCCAATATCAATGCTTCATATTCGGCCATGTTATTAGTGCATTCAAAGACAAGTTTGTAGGAACACAATTTTGCATCTCCTTCGGGATGGTTGATCCATACGCCATCTCTAGCTCCTTCCCTAAAGGAAGCTCCATCGAAATTCATCTTCCACAACTGGTCTTCTGTGTTATCTTGTGGCTTTGAAATTTCTTCCATTCGCCCCTTAAGCTCATACTTGTTAGCTAAAATGACTTATGTTTCTTATTCTTTGGCACACAGGTCATTGAAGAAGATGGAAGATCCTAATTCAGTCTCCACTGAATATATACGATGATTACTAGGCTGTGATTTATTGCTGACCATATATTTAAGAAAAAACTCCTTGTACAATCTTTTGTCCTGACCAAAGACAGGAATAATAGCATAAGACATGTCCATCTGGAGGGTTCCCTTTAATTTTGCAGCCCATGATCTAGACAACAACATACCAAATTTTGGAGGGATATCAGCAACCACTACGTCCATCACCATGTTCTTTGTTGAAATTTGTGCCAAAGAAACGACCATGTCTTTGATCATGCCAAGGCATTATATCTTTCTTGAATCGAAGGAGAACAGATCTTTGTAAGGTCTTGTGACCTCGAGACCTAATTGTTCCATGACTACCTTTGGCATCGGGTTGTGTGATGCTCCAGAATCCAGCATAGCATTGTGTAGAATCATGTCATGGATTTTCAAATTGACATAACAGGGAGGGACTTCTTCATTTTCACCGCCTTCTTCCACTCTTGGGCCAAATAGGATAGCTAGGTGATCATCTTGTATGTTTAGGGTATCGGAGGTCTGTCCCATTTTAAGCATCTTGATGATCTGATTTCTATATTTGTTGTTCCTGATCAATTCATTAAACTGTACCGAAATTTTTATCTTAGCCATTTCACTCTCGAAATAAAAAGATGATAGGGTCCTTTCTACCTCTTTGATGATTTTTTCTCTTCTTGTCAATATTTTCTTCTGAGGTTCTTCTTTCTGCTTCCCCTTTTCCATGGTATCTTTTGCAACAACATATTTCACAGTGGAGTCCTTCGCAGCTGAATCTTTTGCAGTAGAATATTTCTTGGTCTAACTAAAAGAAGGTACATTGTTTTGAACTTCTTTGGATAGATTCCCCTTTGGAGGATTAGCTTTGAGAGGGTTTGGGGGTACTTTTTGATTATGGAGGTTATATTGCCTTTGGAATTGCATGATGGTGTTTTTTAGTCTGGTCTCATAATCTTCCTTTTCCACTAATACCCTTTCGTCGTCATCTTGCAGAAATATTTCACTTGCATCCACGAACCGGTCATGTTCTTCTTTGGTCAAAATATCTTTGTTTCTTTATCATCACAACAGATCATGTTATCTTCGAAATATCCATCATAACCTTCATTTACATAATTATTTTGGAAAGGAGACTTGATTTGTTGTTCCCCTTGATTCCCTTGGTTTCCCTGATTTACCTGGTTTCCCTGATTCACCTGGTTTCCCTGATTCACCTAGTTTCCCAAATTTGTTGGATCAACTTGATTTGCTTGATTTCCTTGATTTCTTTGCCTAATCCTTGGAATAGTCGGTCTTCTCGTATTTCTGGGTGGACCATCTGCCTGGTATTTGGGGTTGGGCCTATTTCTTAGAGTCATTCTTTCCATCATCCGCTCCATGTTTCTCATCATTGCTTCGAATTTGTCCTCTTATGTTTGAGATGTTGAAGGTTGTGCTTTGTCTTGAGCTCTGTTTGTGTCTCTGCCAGCATTAGTTTTTATCTTCCTTGAGGCCATTAGGTTCACTTCTACTTCTATAGCATCAATTGTCATATCGTCCAAAGTGGTGGACCTTCATTCTCTTAATAATAAAGAAAAGTCACTTTCGAAAGAATCAACATATTTGAGTTGACCAGCCTTGGGGGGTGGGGGGGGTTACTTCATCAGGAATGGCATTATACACCTTCATGAATCTAGTTGAAAACTCATGTATTGTTTCATTAGGTTATCTCTTCATATTTTTATACTGGGTCAACAACTGAAGGGGATTTTTCTTGTCCCCCCACTTTGCAAGGAAGCTTGTCTCAAAGGCTTCAAAATTTAGAATACTCCCTGCCGAAAGGGATCTGAACCACTTCCTCATGTCTCCGACAAGGCTTTGTGTAAACAGTCTCATCTTCGCATCTTCGTGGTCTACTTCTTCCAAGTCTACGAAATCATTAAACCAATCTAAATGTTTTTGAGCTGATATGTTACCTTCGGAATCATATAGTTTAATCCTTAGATTGTAATCTTGAGGCAGGGCATGTAGTTGAGCGGGCAATATGAGGGGCACAAAACTGGCTACCATAGTTTCTGTGAGGGATCAAAGTGGACGTTGGTTCTGAGCAGGGGTCACTACAAGCTTAACAGATTCGGCTAAAACCAGATCTTGTAATCTATTCTCATCAAAGATAGTCTCTCCTAGACAAGATTCAGAGTTAGTTCTGAATAAGGATTGTTCAAATTTCACGTCAAACTCAAGGTCTTCGATGCTAGTCGCTCCATCTCTAGGCAAGGATAGATATCGGTCTGGACGCAATATTGGGGTTACAAACCTTTCTTTTCTTCTGCGTACAATCTTTTCAGGGTCACACACAGGGATTGCAACTTCTGGGTCTGGATTTCTCTTGGTGTGAACCTTCTTAGTAGCCAGGACTTCTATCTCACAAGGTGTGGTGCAACTGGTCACTCAATAACGAATTCTCCAGGGTAAAAATAGTCTCATACAATAAGTTATTTGATCCACTGTCACCCTCAGGGATCAAACTGAAGATTTAAGTTGTTTTCCCAGGGAAGATTTTTTCAATTTCATCCCCGACAACGACGCCAGAATGTTAGCACTCTGTAAATTTTGTCCGGCTGAATAGACAAATGATAGAGGTAATTGTTTCAACTATCTTTAGAGCTGAGGCACTAACCTGCTCAACTCATAGAGGGCTCTCTCATGTCACTTGATATATCTATGGAAATCGATGGCTCGATTTGGTTTGTTTTGGGGGTTTTTAATAAAGTTGTTGGCAAAGAAGGGGAGGAACACTATGGGCTATGGAGTCAAAATTCTAAAAGTGAACGAAAACAATGCACCGACTGATAGAACTCTCTAGAGGACAAAGGCTAAATAAGGCGATGAATCTGAGTTATTCTTAAATTTAAAAGGGGTGTAGGAAGATAAAGAGAACAAATAATTGCATCTGAGCATTACTGAAATGAATTCTGAATA
>WSFP011389082.1:0-28362 GCA_009831015.1 Picea engelmannii | reverse complement strand
TCCAAATATGCTCATTTTTGTTCTTTACAACACCCCTTCAAGGCCTCTATAATCACTCAAGTGTTCATAAATAATATATTTAAACTCCATGGTATGTCATAGTTTATTGTGATGTACTATGACCCCACCTTCACTAGCCATTTTTCACAAGATTTTTTTCAACTCCACGGAACTTAAATGAATATTAGCATAACACATCACCCCTAAATCGATGGTCAAACTGAAGATGTCAATAAGTGCTTGGAAATATATTTGTTGTACTTTACTTCAAAGTGACAATCCCAATGGGTCCATTTGTTATCTCTAGCATAATGGTGGTATAATACAACATATTAATGGGCCTCCCAATTGTTGTATCATGAGGCCCATTTTTTAGATGTTATGACCACCTTTGTACTCCATGAGACCTCTCTTGACTATGATTAATATAATTGTGTTGGGTTTTTTACAATTTCTTGTTAATGAAATGATTTGGATGATTGAGTGTGTTGTTGGTGCACAATTGGAGACCAAGGTTCTCAGAGGTTACCAACAAAGATACCATTGCAGTCTAGTAGCATTGGAATATTCAACCTTCTGCAAGGGAAGGAGGTCTCACCTGAAGCACGATCGAGACTTGTGTGTGATAAAGTGAGTCAATGAGGACACAACACGAGACCTAATGAAATACAAGACGGATTCATACTTGAATACAAAAATATTATATCATTAGAAGTCTAAGCATGCATGTGCATTTGATAATCCATGTTGTGCGACATAAAGATAAGTTCATACATCACATGAGCTTGTAGAAAATATCACAACTACCAATTACATAGAGTAGGAAATATTACACATCACAGAGATCAAATATCCATAAACATAGTGACAAATTTTGGTGCTTGAATAATCCACCATGTTATTATCATATCACAACCCATCATACATAGAGTATTTCTTCCACTTCATGATTTATACAGTAGAATCAACAATCGGATACGCATTATGAACTCTTAGACTTCTACGCAAGCACATTTAATTCCCCATAGCTCATTACAATATCTTATCACAGTAGACTCGATGACAGTAATGGCGATAGCCTGATGATAAAAGAAGAATGATAAGGAATCTAGCAACAATATTCTAAAACCTCTTGATAATAGCACAATATATCATAATTAACTCATCGACTTAACAACTAAGCAACCCATCAACTCAACAATTAGGTAACCCTTTCCCATTACATATTCCCGTATTTATGGATTTTCCTTGGGTGCTTCTTGAATTCTTGAGTCTATTATTATCTTTTCTTGATTCTTCTTCTGCTCTACATGCACAGTTAATTCCCCATAGTTCATTACAATATCTTATCGCAGTAGACTCAATGATAGTGATGGCAATAGCTTGATGATAAAATAAGAATGAAAAGGAATCTAGCAAAAATAGTCTAAAATATCTCGATAATAGAACAATATATCATAATTAACCCATCAACTCGACAATTAAGCAACCCATCAACTCGACAATTAAGAAACCCTTTCCCATTACATATTCTCATATTTATGGCTTTTCCTTGGGTGCTTCTTGACTTCTTGACTCCACTATTATCTTTTCTTGATTTCACTTATGTTCTACATGCACTCGAGGCTTCTAGATATTTCCACTTGTTGGTCCAATTGGCGCATGAACTGTTTCTACTATTGGCGCGCTTGTATTTAGATTTCCGCTCATCAAAGATATTTTTCATCACTTCTAGCCTTTTGCTACCCTGCTACACTTTGCCACAAAACTATGATACTTCTGAAAAATTGAACATCCTCCAAAATGAAGGGCCCAAGAGGCCCCGACCACAATATTTGACTCATCCCAAGTCAACCTTCCGCTCTTTTGTTGTGGTCTCCTTCAAATGAAGGGCCCAACTCTAGTACAATGCCAAGGGCCTACTCATAGAAATTTTCATAGTGTTCCACATGATCTTACTATTTCCTTGATAAGATCGCGGCTACTGCAACAACATCTTGCACAACGGGCACACTGGGTTCCTCCTTCTTAGTAGCGAACATAGTCGTCCATTTGGTGTCGTAAATATTATCAATCTATTGTAGTTGGACATACTCATCCTACACTGTAGGTTGGAAATGGTGGATCTCTTTCTTGGTAGCATGAGTAGATTCATCTAGGGCATCGAGTATTTTGTCTTCAATCTAGATTTCTGCAAACTTGGCGGCCTGCTCGATTGGATCGGTGATTGCTTGAGCTTCCAATTTCATTTTTTTTCAGTTGAGTGCGCAATTATTCAATAGGTTTGTTGTGATGTTCTTTCAAACCAACCCAATCATTGATTATGTAAAAAAGACAGTGAAATTGCTCAACCCGAGCATGAAGAGAGGAATTGACAGCGCTTCCCTCCTCCACTGCATATGTAATATTTCAGAGAAGTTCTTTGGGTTGCTCCTTTTCCTTCAATTTGAATGCATCTAACTCCAGTTGTAGGGTATCAGTATTTGCATCCAATTGTGACCATGCGCCAACAACAATATCAACTCTTTGTGGTGGCGCAACTGGAGTGATATCTTTGGGGATCTCAGAAAGGACATGTCGGAAATAAGGCCAAACTTGAGAAAACATTTCTACAATGGCCACAACTATCGATTTGGCCTGCACATGCAAGCCATGCTTGAATTCTATGAAATAGATAGTTGTAGTGGCATCCTCTCTCAATTGTTGTGCTTGTTGTTGGAGCTCATCATTATATTTCTCAATTGCAATAATCCATTGTTCCAATTGGTCAGTAGAGGCACGTATAAGGTGTAATATCTAAGGCATAACCCATGAGGAAAGATCTGTAATGAAAATAGAAGGATCCAAGGGAAATCTTGAAGCAAGTGGTTGGTCGCTTTCCATTGAACGTTATAATAAGTTAGGGGTACCAACACCGTCATGACTTGGGGAAATAGTGTGAAGGTTTCACACGAGTCAATCTTGAAGCTGAAGAGGAAGTTTGGTCACCACATCAGTGTGCTCAAGGCATAGTTCTAAAAAATTTTGTCACCGTTGCAGGTCCTGCAAAATTGGCACAATTTTTTCCTTGACCAAAGTCGTGCTATGAGCCGATTGAGAATCATCTTAGTCATCCAAGGAATCTTGTGGTGACAGATATTGGTCCATTGGAACATGCATCTGTGGCCCAGTATGGATGGTCGCTTGGGGTTGTGTGTCCATGGGTATTTGAACCTATAGGTCCTAGGGAGAAGTGGAGGGTAATGGAACTTTAGGGCTAACAGTTGGGGGTTGGTAGTCTGTGGTAAAACCGTGTCGAACTCGGTAAGGTTAAGTGGAATTTGGGCTTGCGACACTTGTGGAAAAATGGGAAACTTGGAACTGAAACTTCCTGCTGGACAGACAAATGGGTTACTAGTGGTAATCCCAACAATATCAAGGTTGGTTTGGCCACGGGATGGTGGAGTGGTGAGTAGGTTATTGGCATACATAGTAGGCTATGGAGTGGTGAATTCTTCAGTGATGGGGATATATTTCGACAGATTTGGGGGATCATCATTTATGTGTATAATCGAGACATTAGTAGGAATGGGGGTAGTGGAGCGAAGTGAGGTGGAAATGGTGCGGGTCGAGGGTGGAAGGGATGAAAAAGGAGTGGCCTCAGTGATGATGGGATTGGACATATGTTTAGAGAGGGAGATAGTACACTTCTTCTTTAAATGAAATATAGAATCCATGACCTCGCAGAGTTTCTTACCCGAGATCGTTGTATCGTCTAGAATGGAAGAAAAAGGGATTGGGATAACCTGCCCTAGTAGCACTTCTTCTTCTCCTTCATATACCCATTCTTATGAGATGGAAGGTGACTAGTCCATTTTCATTGAACTGGTCCCTACATCTTAATTCTATGTTAGAGCTAAGCATTGTGCAAGAGTAGCATGTAGGAGACGCTTGACCTCTTTCATTCAACAGTAACACCTAGCCATGCAATGACTTATTTTTTGAATAGAGGCTCATCCAGGTAAAATTGGAGAGAGTTTTCATGGAAGACCGTTGGATTGGCCTCAAGGGGTCGAGAAAAAGTATAGTCACAATTCATTCTGAACCATATGTTGTGTGTGTTATGATTAAGTAATGACTGTGGAATTCGTGGTTTTTTTTTTTACGAAAATTATTTCATTATACCACTACATGAAGGCCACAGTGTGAGCAAAAAATTTGCTAGTACCATTGCGATTACTCCAAGGGTCGAAAATTTTGGTGAAACAACAGTCTATAGAATGGGATACACTGCAACACGTTGGAGGTTTCCATTTCCACATAGAAAATACTACCAACAAATATTCATAGGTTTTTCGTGTGCATCTGCGCAAGCCTAAAATATTTCGGGGAGTAGATATTTACACCAATTTAAGGATGCACCATTATTACTTAACTCTGCTACAACGATAGCATCAAGGGTAGACTCGTATCTAGTGTAATTATGCATTACTTTCCCATCAATAAGGTAGTTGGACATGCAGACTTGTTCATCCTTTATTGATGCAATCTATGCTCTGTGACCCCCCCATTTGATTCCATATCTCTCATAAAGACTAAGCTCCTCCTTCTTCTGAACATGTTTCCCCGAGCCTTGGAATCCATGTGTAACATCCTTCCCTTCCATTGACATGCACATGATATTATGCATATCATCCACATGGATTGGGAAGGCCTTATATAGCCATAAGGAACTAGTGTGCACTCAGCTAATGAGTAACTTCATGCACTGGGAAACTCCGTTAGTAGTTCCGAAGACTGGTAAGTCGTGAAGACACATCAACGTGGAATCCCACAATGGTATGAAATTAGGTTTCCACTGCCATTGGAATTCTTCATCTGGCAGTGTGACACAATCCATAAATGAGTAGATGGATATGTATGGATATTCTGTAGTGTCAGTTAAAAAAAGGTCGACCAAACAGGTTTATTCGACCTTCCCATGCAGATCACCTTGAATGGTGACCCGTGAATCAATAAAATATGTTGGAACAATGGTTTTGGGGAGGTCCCCCTAACTAGATATGTGAACCATTGTAACGGGCCTTCCTTAGTAAACAAATAACACATATGGACAGAGTCGTGGACACAGGCTCACATGTTGCTCTAGGGGATCCAAGACGAAATATGCAAGCAATTATATGAAAACACAATAATCATTGGGTCATCGGTAAATGGGGAGTATATAAGTAACATTCAGGAAGTGATGCACTCGACATGCATTAAGAGAGATAGCGTAAAAATAACTCAACATTAGCGTCGAAGATGACCCCCGAACGCGGCAAAATCCAAGGGAGATTTGAGTGATTAAGACTGCGAATAAAAAATTTGTAACAGGGTTTCAAAGCAGATGGAAATGTAATGTTTGTACCAACAGTTAACTAGAAAAGGACTGACATTTGATGATTTTTAAATGGTTTTGAATGGCAAAGAAAATATGGCAAGCGAGAAAGTACCAACAAAATTTAACTCCAAAAATGACAGAGACATGGCACAAAAGTCAAACATAGGAAACACTAAATACAAAAATATTTGATTTAGAACTCCCTGACCAAAAAGGTGATATCTGGGTTTGACGACTTGGAAATGACCACTAAAATTCTAGGACCAGTGGAATCTAGACACATCACCATTTTATTGACAGAAACAGAAAGCAGAGATAGAATTGGAAATCCTACTTATGAAACTTACTCCCAAATATAGGAGTGTAACGAAACGTTATTTATGAAGCATAAAGGTAAGGCTTCAAGCATGCACCATTCACCCATCCTTTCCTAATAATTGCATCGAGTTTTGCTAATATGACAGCTCTAGAGTCACATATTTATGCAACTATAAATGGTCCCAACCAATGCATCTGGATCTTCCCCGAATGTTTTTGATAATTGTTGTCGTATAACAGGACTAGGTCACCTTGCACAAATGACTTACACTATACATGCCAGTCATGCAAAGCCTTCTATCATAATTTCTCCACAATTTTATGAAAATATGCTAAGAATATAGCATCCTCAAGTTCAATCAGTTCCTCAATTCGTGCAACAAGGGATTCATCATTCGTCATCTTAGTAGTTTGCGCAAAGAATAAAATTGGGGTGACAAACTCAACTGGAACTATGCCTTCTCTTCCATATACCAGTTGAAATGGGATATACCTGTGTAGGTGCTTCATGGTAGTCATGTAAGACCATAACACAACTAGAACTCGTGCATCCCAGTCATCCCAATTTGTGCAACAGACTTTAGTCAACCCTATCTCCAATATTTTATTAAATGTTTTCATTATGTCGTTATCATGCAGATGGTAGGGTATGATCTTATGATGTTGAATAAAAAATTCTCTTGTAAGGGTCACAATAGTCTCACTGATCAAATGGGCCCCTTGATCACTGGTCAAGCTCCGAGGACAACCAAATCAGGTAATGATATTCTTAAAAATAAACCATGTTGTTGTGGTTGTAGATCAATCTTGAACATCTTTCGCTTCAGCCCATCAATTTAGTTCGTTAGTTGTGGTAATTATGTATATTTCCTTTGAATTCTTGATAGGGGGATTTATCGAACCGATGAAATCGATAGTCCATTTTCAAAGTCCTACAACACTCAAACAAGGTGTAAAGGTAACTCATCACGAAGAGATGGATTCCCCACTCTTTGATATGCATCGTAGACCCAAGTGTTTTCATTAGCATATGTAAACACCACATGACACCATAATCATTCTTGTAATACCTTCTAGGTAGTTTCCTTTCCTTCAACATGTCCTCTTGTAACTCCACTATGACATTCCTGTAGGATATTAGGTATTCATGGTCTAGTACACAACGCCTCAAGATGCTATCCAATCATAATTTGTACAATTAGTCTACAATTAGTTGATATTCTATGGCACAAACCACTAGGTTCCTTTTATGAGTTACGAAATAGCCCTTCGACATTGTACCAATGGTTAATAATAATGCAATTTCTGATAAATAATCAAGAATAGCCTCAATATGGAAAAGATCTACATCAGGGAGTTGATCATCTATAGCTCTGCCACTTTCTCTCAAATCTATTCTAGACAAATGATCTAGCCTGGCATTTAGTTTACTAGGATTGACAATGACCTCAAAAGAAAACTCCTAAAATAATAACAACCATCTGTAAATTCAACCTTTTAACACAAGTTTGTTAACCAGATAATTCAAATCAGAGTGATCAATAAAAAAATTAAAATGATTGTTTAACAAATAATGTCTAAACTTTTGTAAAGCATAAACCATTTCCAATCCTTCCCTTTCATTTGTAGTGTAGTTGTGATCATCTTGGTAAATATTTCTGTTGGAAAAGTAGACAGAATGATAGAGATTTCCTTCCCCTATTTGTGCTAGAATAGCACCTAACACAGCCGCAGAGGAATCAATGTGCACATGAAACTCAAATTTCTAGCTAGGATAAGTTAAAATAGGTTTCACACTCAACTTTTATTTTAGCATATCGAACACTTTATCATAGTCCCGAGTCCAACAAAATTATTCAAACTTATTTAGTAGCTACTCTAAAGGTGTTGTTATACTTTTGTAGCCCATAATAAACCTACGACAGTATCCATTATGGCCCAAAGTAGTTTGAAATTGTTTGGAAGTGGTAGGATGAGGCATATTGAGAATTAATACAACTTTCGCTTGATCGACTAGCGCTCCTTCCCTGCAAACTATATGTCTGAGCATATTCCCAAAGGGTACACAAAAAATACATTTTCTCGGATTAAGGGAAATATGTATTTGTCTGCAGTAGTCCAACATCAACCGTAATAGTCATGGAAACCTATACACAGTCCAATCATCCATGTATACCTCAAGAAACTTATGAATGAAGTCACAGAATGCTGTAATCACTATCCAAGAGAACAATGTTGGAGAATTCTTGATCCCAAAAGGTATAACATTATAGTCAAATGATCCCCTCTCGGTAGTGAATGTAGTCTTTTTCTTGTCTTCTTCAGTGATTCAAACCTGGTGGTATCCAGAAAAACCATTTGTAAAGGAATATGCTTTGTTTTCTGCTACTTGATCTAGTACATCATCACTAAAGGGGGTAGGAAAAGGGTCATGTACATAGGTAGAGTTCATGGTTCTGTAGTCCACAAAGACTCGTATATCCTCCATACCTTTCTTTCTTTGTATGATAATAGGTCTGATCCATTCATCCTTATCAACAAGGAAAATCATCCCGGTTGCTAGCATCCTATCAAGGGCCTTAGGGGATCAGACAGTAGGGTCTGTGTTTAACTAGTTTTGAGTCATGTTTTAACTCTATCTTCATCTCCCCTAAATCTCCCTTAATCCATTTTAGTTCTGAAAATATTCTAGGGAATAGGTCCTCATATTCACGTAACAGAGCTTGTATCTTTTCCACAGTATGTTCATCCCAATAAACCTTGATGGAAGCTAGCTTAGGGTGGTCCTTACTCCCTATGTTTATTTTTCTCAACTTCAGGGGTTTAGAATAAGAAATATTAACATCATTTGACTTAGTATCATGAAGAACTCTAGTGCCTTCTTATTTTTTAAATGTCAAATGCCTAAAATAATCTAGGCCTTTGGGATCTCTTGGGTCTTCATCAATTTTACTACAAGTTAGAGGTATTCATGCGGGGTCTGGGTAAAGGCTATGATGAAGTACATATTCATGTGCAAGACATACTATGGGTATATGTAGAGGTTTAAATTCATACGTAAATAACATTTTCTTAACATGTTGCAAAGCTAAGGTGATTTGAGGCGACTTACCCAAGAATGAGAAGTATTGACAGAATTGGGCTTGAAGTACTTCCCAACAAGAAGTTTGTCATCAATCCTCCTCATGCACATACCAAATAGTTGGGATTTGTACCAAATAATGAATAAAACGATGCACCCAAAATGGAGAAGGAAGTTTCACAACTTCCCATACCTTAATACAATGTGCAACATGCTCCTTTGGGTTAAAGGACCCATCATATGCCTCCAATCTTAGGTATGACTGTTTGGCTTATGATCCTTATATGGATGAGTACCCTATGGTGGGTGAATAAAGAAATATTGGGTGGCATGCTTTTATTTGTCCTAGGAAGACAAAGTACCTTTATGAGTGGCCAACCACCTAGTTTGAGATGACCTTAAGGCAATATCAAGTACCTGAAGTATCTTCTCTAGTGAAATCTTATCCTCCGGGTCAATGAGAAAGATTCCTATATATGAAGTATCTTTGTAAACAGGGTGTTCTCTAATCTCTGATCCAATCCACCTGGAAGCTTTGATAGTCAAACAATTCCTTGAGAATTTCTCATATCTTCCCTATTGCCAGTTGTCAAAATTGATCTCGAAATATTCACCTGTATATTGAATACTTCACCAACTTATTGATCCATCTTCATTAGGGTTAATGTAATCTACCTGCTTCCCTATAGTCAAAGTGTAAAGTTGATCAAATACATCGTTTCCCATGTTCTCATCAATCGAATCCGTATATCGAGGACCTTGGTAAGGGTCTAAAGGTTGGGTTACTTTCATACCATCCACTTCAAAGGTCATGATTTCATTCTTGAGATCTATAACAACGTAATTTTCATATGCGTAGTCGATACCCAATAGATATGGATATGGATCCTTCTCTCCCATTATTTATATGACCTCAAAGTCTGCTAATGTTTTAATGTCAGCTAAGTCCACTTCTACATTTTGTATCCTCCTAACAGGATAGATACAATATTGATTGGCCATGTGCAATTTTTTAGCACTAGAAGTCACCCTCTAATTTCAACAAGGGTAAATACCAATACCCATCAGAGTTTTATGTCACAGGCTGGTTTTAAGAGGTCAAATGGGGGAAGACTCAAGATGATATCATTTTAACTCAGAAAACTGGACTGGTATGCACATGCAGGTGAGGTATTGATTAAATTTAGTCAGTAAGTTGGAGTAAGGGTGAATAGAGGGAAGACTTTGGTTAGGAGAGTGTAGAGGTCTATCGTAGACATCAGGTATTCCAGCAGCCTAAGGAGGAAAATATTCAAATACAAGATCCTCTTGGATTCAAAACTTCAGGAAACTGAAAGAACGTAAATAATAGCACTACAATCAAACATACATTACAATACAGTGAAAACAATCCATGTGAATCCTTCAATCATGGACACTTCGGTATCAGAGGCAAATATGATGAAAAAGAAGTTGACTTTCATTAAACAAGAAGTTGAGTTTATGGGGTGAGACGAGGTCTCAACTACTGCCCCCAATATTCAATGGTTACCTTCATTGGGATCATGATAGGGCCTAACACTCATGAATGTTTCCAGGTGGTGCCATACAAAGTTTTCAAGTCAATCCCGACGTATTGAGGCCAAGAAAATCTTCTTCTGTGACCAAAACATATGCTTTCAGTCTTTGGTGCAACTCCTCTCCATCGCTCCATATTCAATATGACCTAGGGCCATGACCCTATGCAATTGCACGATTGCGGGCGCGACCAAGGTTGGTTTGAAAGAAAACCATTTTTTTACCTGCAATTCACCATGATGAACCGCCACACGTTCCTTTCCAAAAACCACGGTTCTGATTGTGGCCCGCCCTTGAAATTTTAAAACGTGAGCACCTTCCAACCCCACAATGGAGCGTGACCATTGATCTTGTGATATGAGATGAGGCTTCCTGATCAATGGCCTATCTTTGGCACTATATATTGATGGATAAGATCTTCCCTCTTCGAATCAACGTTTGAGATCTGTTTCATGAATCGGCCTTCAGGAATTTCAATTCTCAAACCACATTTCCCTCTAAGAAAAACCTTCGGAGCTCAGGATCTGATGACACATGGCTCTAGATGATCAATGGCTCAGATCTATTTTGGGTCTTTGAGACGTTGTCCCTTCGAGAGTTCTAAGCACTTCTCATTTCAAATCTCCTGAAGCTCATTTCCTCGAAGGCTTGGATCAACTGCCACATGTCCCCTTTAATATCAATGACTCATATTCACTTCAGGCCTTTTGTTTTGGCACTATAATTCATGCAAGTTTGCACTCTCGAACGTCTATAAGTTGTTGATCTGGAATGTTCCCGAAATCTTTGTCGTTGAAAGATTAAAATTGTCTTTTTCTTATCCTTCAATATTGAAATAGACTGTTTAAGAAAGATGCACTTTGTGTTCATGGCTACGACCTGCACGATCAAGGATTTGGATGACTGGCTACGAGCTGAGAAAATAGGGAGACCAGGGAGAAATTACAGACTTAGGTAGAAACCACAAACCCACATGACTCTGACAAGTTCATGTGATAACATTTGGCTCCATAGGGGATGGCATGCTCCATGTGAGTTGCCAAGAACAAGTAGTTACAATTCCTTAGCTGTTGGGTTATGGAGTTGAGCTCAAAAAATTTCACCAAAGGCCGACATGTACACTATTCTACTTATAAAAAGGAAAACAAACACACATGCTCTAGAAAAGAGCTTATTTATGTACATTCCTAGGCTAACTAATTTTTACAAAGTGCTAGGTGAAAGCAAACTTCCACCATAGCCACCCAGATTGCTTGGTAATATAATTCTTCTCTTTGCTGCAAATGATCCACAAAAGGTAAGGGAAGTATGACAGTAGAACGAGAACATGATTTGGAACACCAACCATACCCCTAAGTGATGATAATATGAATAACCTTGTAGGATCCTGTGCTTTTGGAAAACACAACTCCATATAAAACCCCACGAGGTCACAAAATTTATAATCAGGAAAGATCAACTGGTAAGAAATTACCTCCTGCACTTCCTTGTTGCTTACCCATCGTTCGATGTTATCAGAGTGTACATGTGGGTAGAGGACTGATGCGGGTCGGATGATCCTAGGTGATACTTTCTCATTTGCAGGTTCAAGACAGGAGATAAACTGCACCTTTAGCTCCTCCATTTCTCCTTTGTCTACTCCGATAACATCTGCTAGCTAAGAGCAAGAAGTATCTTCATGTATATCCATGGATGACTCTTTCTCTCTATCATGTTGATCTTGGTAGGATATTTCGCTTTCATGATAAGATTGGCATCCTATGCTTTCTGCTTCTGAATACTCTTCAAGGGTAGGTGAGCGCATAACTCTTTTATCTTGCAAAGAGAAAAGAGCAATATCTTGATTATTTTCTTCAACCATTTCTTCTTTTAAATCTGAGACAACATGTGTAATAGGGGTGGAAAATAATGCATCCATAGTTATGCCATCATCGGTGTTATCATCAATCATATCTGGAAGGACTTCTTCTTGGGAAATAAAGAGAGAAAATGTTTCATATGTATTTGCAAAATACTCACTTTCATCCTTTCTTTCTCTCTCAATCAGATCTTCACCGGACTCATCACACAAGGAACACTCTATTGTCTACAGAATGTGGAGTGAAAACCTCTTACAACAGTCATCAAAAATAAGATGAGCCAGGTAAATCTTCCCATAAGACAAATTAAAATCATCGTGAAAATCCTTCAAAGAATGGATACTAGAAGTAGGGAGAGATAGACACCATCCAAGAGCATATTATTCTAAAGAAAAACTGAACATCTTTATCCAGAAATCCTCGTGAAAGAAGCCATGTTCAAGCATGCATACATGAAATTTTAATAAGTTCTCACCGGGATGGTCATTCTTTCTTCCTCTGAATCTTGGAAGATAATCATCCCATTCGTTTATAGCTGACACTAGATGTGGATAACTAGATATGGCTGAGAAATTGAAAGGGGAAAAACTCTGAGCCAAGATAGTCAAGAGATGTGGCTCCTCCTTTTATCCTTCATGGCTCTCCCCAGGATCAGTTTCACAATGACTATAAACAAGAACCATGGAAAATATATCCTTTTCTTTGTCATCTTTGTTGGGATATCCGTCAAAAGTTGTTTGTTCTTGGTCAGTATCCAACATCACTTCTTCATCATAAGCAGGGCTACCATGAACATATGTTTCAAGGATCAGAATATCCTCTGCATTTTCTTCATAAGAGCATCAAGCACGATCTGCCTCCAATTTTTCCATTTTTGTAGAAAGTACTTTTACCAGTTTCACCAACTCATCCAAGGTATACCCCTCCTCTTCACATCTTTCGCAAGAACGAACTATGTTATGAACACCATCTCTATACTCCTCACAACATTTATGGCATATTAACTCAGAGGAATAAGACCTTTGACAGTGAGCATTTAAAGCTGCATGAAACCGCTCTAGGGAGGAGATGCTAGCAGGGGGAAAGGAGTGGTACCACTCACGAGCATCTCCCGCTAATGAGAACATGAACATCTTCAATAATGCCTCCTCGTGATGTATCTCCCACTGATGCATGAGTTCATGAAACTCACGGAGATACTCTGCAGGGTTGTCCTCTTTACGCTCTCTAAATATGGGAAAAAAATTCACCCCACTCATCTGGAGTAGGAACAACATTGGCAAAACCAGGAACAATAGAGAAGTTAAAAGGAGCAAACCTTCGAGCCAAGATTTTGTCCATTTTGAACCAGTGGAGTCAAAATTGGATCCTTTAATCATGGAGTCTCCAGGTGAATAATATGCATTTTGAATGTGTCTGGTCTTTGTTCACCATCAAAGACCAGATCTGATCATTGTCAATCTCCCAGGGAACTTTCAAGTTGAAAAAGCAACTGCTAAAAGCCTTCTCGAGAAAAATTCTCTAGGTCAGCTTCAGGTGTGATAGAGGTATCCACAACTGAAATAGTGGACTCAACACAGTGGAGTCACCAGGTGCAAGCACAATCTTCAATGGTTCTGATATCAGATGCACCTTCAGAATCAGAATATCTTTGTCGTTCTATCCCAGGGAAATGTATTCAATTTGTTCCCCAACAACGACGCCAGAAATGTTAGCATTAGAAGTCACCCTCTGATTACAGAGAGGGTAATACCAGTACCCATCAGAGTTTTATGTCACGGGTTCATTTTAAAGAGGTCAAATGGCCGCAGACTCAAGATGATATCATTTTAACTCTGAAAATTGGACTGGTATGCACATGCAGGTGAGTTCTTTATTAAATTTAGTCAGTAAGTTGGAGTAAGGTTGAATAGAGGGAAGACTTTGGTTAGGAAAGTGTATAGTTTTGTCATAGACATCAGTTCTTCCAGTAGCCTAAGGAGGAAAAGCTTCAAATACAAGATCCTCTTGGATTCAAAACTTCAAGAAATTGAAAGAACATAAATAACAACACTGCAATCAAACATACATTACAATACAGTCAAAACAATCCATGTGAATCCTTCAATCATGGACACTTCAGTATCAAAGGAAAATATGATGAAAAAGAAGTTGACTTTCATTAGACAAGAAGTCTTAGATCCAAATAAATAACTAGAGAACCAAAAGCTTCATCAAAAGTTTACAATACGGGAGCACTGCTCAACCATACACCTTAACAAAATATCAAAAATGTCTATAAATACCCAACAATATTGTAACCACCAAGAGTGTGATCAGACCACTGCCTTCAAAGCCTTCAGTTAGCGCCTTCTTTATCAGATTGTGCAGGTTTTCTCATGCTAGACATGAGTCAAGTGCAGTTATGTGCTTTACAGAAAAAAATTTCCCATAAGGAAGCTTTGGATCGTCATCATGCCTTCATGGTTGCGCTCTGCAACGCTTTCCATTTATGGGGTGAGACAAGGTCTCAAATGTCACCCCCAATATTCAATGGTTACCTGCATTGGGATGAATATAGGGCCTGACACTCATGAATTTTTCCAAGCGGTGCCATACGAATTTTTCGAGTCAATCCCAACGTCTCAAGGCCAAGCAAATCTTCTCCTGTGACCAATACGGATGCTTTCGGTCTTTGGCGTAGCTCCTCTCCATCACTCCATATTCAATGTGAACTAGGGCCATGAGCCTATGCAATTGAGTGATTGTGGGTGCGACCAAGGGTGGTTTGAAAGAAAATCACTTGTGTCCCCGTAATTCACCATGAACCACCACACGTCCCTTTCAAAAAATCATGGTTCTAATTGTGGACCGCCCTTGAAATTTTAAAACGTGCGCGCCTTTCGACCCTGTAATGGAGTGTGACCATTGATCTTGTGATATGAGATAATGCTTCCTGATCAGCAGCCCAACTCTGGCACTTTAGATCGACGGATCAGATGTTCCCTCTTTGAATCAATGACTGAGATCTATTTCGTGAATCGGCCTTCAGGAATTTCAATTCTCAAACCAAATTTCCCTCTAAGAAAAACCTCCAGAGCTGAGGATCTAATGACATGTGGCACTGGATGATCAATATCTCAGATCCATTTCGAGACTTCGGCCCTTCGGGATTTCTAAGCACTTCACATTTCAAATCTCCCAAAGCTCATTTCCCCAAAGGCTTGGATCAACTACCACCTATCCCTTTTAAGATCAACGACTCGTATTCACTTTGGGATTTTTGTTCTGGCACTATACTTTACGCAAGTTTTCACTCCCGAACATATGTGAGCTATTGATCTGGACTGTTCCTGAAATCTTCATCGTTGAAATATTAAAATTGTCTTTTGTTTATGCTTCAATGTCGAAACAAAATGTTTAAGAAAGTTGCACTTTTTGTTCATGGCTGCAACCTGCACGATCAAGGATTTGGACAATTGGCTGCAAGATGAAAAAATAGGGAGACCATGGTGAAATTACAGACTTAGGTAGAAACCGGGATTTGGATGACTGGCTGCGAGATGAAAAAATAGAGAGACCATGGTGAAATTACAGACTTAGGTAGAAACCACAAACCCACAAGACTCTGACAAGTTCATGTGATAACACAATTGAATAGATGAATAAATAAGCTTGATATTACCAATGGATTTCCAAGTTTTCTTTGGTAGTATGTTGACATCATATACTAAATATAGAATAACATCGCTAATCTCATAGTTGTCTATATGGGTATTTAGTCTAAATTCTCTTCCATATCTTTGCTTCCTCCTGTGTATTCTACCTGTATGTCTCTCTAGAAGATTAGAAAAGATTGGCTCATCTAGGTTCCCTTTAACCTCCAAAGTCCTCCTAAGCATGTTACACAACTTTTTAGTGAGTTGCTTATCATCCAAAATATCAGAAAAAAGTTGGAACCGTAGTTCAATAATCTTTTGTGATGTCGTTGGTAGCTTTTTCAGAACTAACAGATTTTTCGTGACTCCTGGTTGGAATTCAACACTTGGCTTTGCAACTACCCATATGGTAGGTTTATACATATGTCAAAACATTTATACAACGTTCTAGAAGAGCTATGTTTTCCTTAGGGGATCATACTTAGCATCCATTGGTGCCACTTTTTGAATCTTACTTTCATTGGGATTGTCAAGATCAACACTAGCCCTTGTCCCTCCTCGAGTAATAATATTAATATTTGGAACCTTTTCTACAGTGACAGGTTGGGGCTCAGAATTAATCATATTGGTTACATGTTTCCTTGCATAATCTTCCCACTTTGTGAGCAACTCATGGAAATCCTCAATGACATAGGTGTTTTTTCTACAATGGGAACACCATGGTCTTCTTGTAAGAGGACAGTCTCTTGTGAGTTTCCCATGCTCATTGCAATTGTAACAACGAGATGGCCCTCTTCCTCTAGTTCGTGCACCTGTGAAACCTCCTCCACCTGTGCCTCCTCCTACAAACCCTAGAGGAACTTCATCGAACTTAAATGTAGATCTATCCAACCTGTCTGCAAGAGCATCAAGGGTGCGACACTTCTTAGTGGTGTGAGTAAGGGAATCCTAGAATTCGTAGTATATCATATTTGAAATACGTGAATATTGTTGTAGGATTGAACAATTCTGAGGGGAGTGACCATGGATTCAACATATTTCACAATATTCTTCACTCTGGCCTCCTTAATGATTTGGGAAAGTATGGTACTACACAGGGCCATGAAATGGCACTGTAGCGGCAACTTGCATGACCCTCCCGATGGTCCTACTGGCGGAGGCTCCATCGGGTGTTGAGAGGCTCATGTGCCCCTCATTCTAGGACATTCCATCATTGTATGAACCTCAGTGTAGCAACTGATACATCATACCTTCGGTTGACATGCTCTAGGGAGGGTCAACTCTTAAATATTGTCGATTAATGTTGAAATATGGATTTGCAGCTGTGCAATATGAGTGTCTTCAGTCAATCTCATAACCCTCAAGCTTCCTGGGTAGCTAGCCATTGCTTCGATTTTCATTTCTTTTTTTAAGGATTCCCCTAATGTAGTTTTCCATTGTTGGGTTAATGGTATCCAAGCCAATGATAATAATCCATGTATAAACCATTCTTGTTGGTGGTATTCATGGATGGCGTTTTCCAATTTCCCTATTGCATCCTTAAATCTTTGGTCTCCAAGCTAGAATCACCATCTCTCTATTTTATCTCCATCAAATCAGAGAGAACTTGTTGTTCTGACTAAGGTAAGAAAAAAAATTCTATGAACCATTGTTTGACTTGAAAAAGAGTGAAATCTTGTCCTTGAGGATTGTCTAGTTCAATGGATTTCATATACCATTTTAAAGAAATACCTCTCAAGGTGGTTTGAAACTTGACTAGTTTGTTAGCATCCAGAGTTCCATGAGACCTCCAGATGGCCTCACATAGGAACCAATGTTGTTCAACATCTTGATCCCCTTTACCCCAAAATTTTGGGTATCGGGTGAGGGATCCTACATGTTGAGTTACCATCGAAGAACTTAGGAATCATATCAAAACAAATCTTGAAGTTCCTAATTGTGAAATAACTAAAGTACTCACCACACTACTATTACTACTACTACTTATACTTACTGGACTAGAAGGGTTACACGCAAAAAAACTCACAAAAATATTAATTTGAGAGATTACCAAATTTGCAGATGACATTAGGGGAATAAGAAACCTAAATATGGGTCCTTTATCAACATAATGGAGTTCTTTAATCTGGGGGGTCACATGATCTTGCAATATTCCTTCTACTTTGTAGTGTAGTCCTGTAACTTTTGGCCTTATGAGCTCTAATTCTCTCTTAAATCTTTTTGAGGCCTCGACTGAGCCACTTGCTCTAGATGTGGCACCTATTCTCCCTACTTCATCCAATTCCCCTAAGGTTTCTGCCTCTTGTCTGCTTCCTGCAAAACCTTCACTACTCTCACCAAATATTTCCTTCAACCATCAATTCACCAGCCTTCTACGCCTATGAAAATATTGCAACCTTTATAATTCCTTATGTCGACTACCATCACAGTCCATATCCTTCCAAAATGGGTCATATCTCATCATGAACTTTCTCATTTGATTATGTCACCTCTTTTCGTCAGTCGCAAACCTCCTCAAAGATCATTCATTTCTTGCATTTTTCTCTTGTCAGCCCCCATCGCCTGAAACTCCTTCTTTATCAGTTCATGACCCTGCCTCAAACCACCCCCCAGGTGTAGGTTTTTACACTGCCATATCCACTAGAACAGGAAGCATCCCCTATTTTTCAAGCAAAATTTTAATCCAAAGGGGGATTTCACGCAATTGTTTTCCTTGGGATCCTTCTTTGAATACAGATTCTAATTTTGAAAAAGACTAGTGACTCTCAGTGAAAAATTCAATGATATATCCTTCCAAGGTGGTCTGTGCCCAGAAATAAATAGCCCTAGAAAATGGATGATCTATCTGGTGAAGGGTTGTTAAACGCCCAACAATCCAATCTTTTCTTGACACGATATTTAAATTCTTTTTCTTCTTGTAATTGGTCAATCCATTGAAATATCTCTTCCAGGAATCAAATCCAAAATATCCCATACTGGTCGTTTGTTGGTTTTGAGCAAAAGATATCTCTCTTCACAACCCTCAAACTTTTGTGTCGTAGCTCATCTTCTTGCAGAATAAATTCATCACACCTTATTTCCCACCAATTCTCAATGTCAGATTTAAAGATGTGATGCGACATCTTCTAAAACTCACTGGAAAGCTTCAAGTACCGGCAACAGAACCATTTTTTGGTGCACAATTGGAGACCGGGGTTCTCATAGGTTACCAACAAGGATATTATTGTATTCTAGTAGCATTGGCATATTCAACCTTCCACAAGGGAAGGAGGTCTCACCTGAAGCGCAACATAGACTTTTGTTTGATAAAGTGAGTCAGTGAGGACACAACACCAGACTTAATGCAATACAATACAAATTCATACTTGAATGAAAAAAGATTATATCATTAGAAGTCTAAGCCTGTAAGTGCATTTAATAATCCATGTTGCATGACATAAAGATAATTGCATACATCACAAGAGATTATAGACAATATCAAAACTATCAATTACATAGAGTAGGAAATATTGTACATCACATAGATCAAATCTACATACACATAATGACAAATTGTTTTGCCCGAATAATCCATCATGTTATTATCATATCACAACCCAACATACATAGAGTATCTCTTCCACTTCATGATTTATACAGAAGAATAAAAAATTAGATGCCCACTACGAACTCTTAGACTTTTATGCAAGCACATTTAATTCCCCATAGTTCATTACAATACATTATTGCATCAGAATCAATGACAGTAATGGCGATAGCCTGATGAAAAAAGAAGAATAACAAGGAATCTAGCAACAATAGTCTAAAATCTCTCGATAATAACACTATATATCAGAATTAACTCATCTACTTAACAACTAAGAAACCCATCAACTCGACAATTAGGAAACCCTTTCCCATGACATATTCCCATATTAGGATTTTCCTTGGGTGCTTCTTGAATTCTTGAGTCCGCTATTATATTTTCAGGATTATGCTTATGCTCTACATGCACTCGAGGCTTCTATATCTTTCCACTTGTTGGTCCAACTGATGTGTGAATTTTTTCTAATGTTGGTGCGCTTGTAGTTAGCTTTCCACTCATCATAGCTACTTTTCGCCACTTCTAGCCTTCTGCTACTCTGCTATGCTTTTCTGAAAAATTGTGATACTTCCACAAAATTGAACATCCTCCAAAAAAAAAGGCCCAACATGTGTGATGATTCTTATTTTAGTTATGGTTTTGATCATTTCATGCATATCTAAGGATATACTGACACATGGCTCAAGCAAGTTTAAGTTTAAGGAGATACTTCACCAACATTTGCATGAGAGAAAAGGGAGGAGTTTTTCCCCTCACCAACCTCTAAGGATTTCCAAACCTTCAATCACATAAGGCATAAAATCCAACATCGTATCCACTTGAATTGTTGATTGAGAAGTTAATCTAAAAGGGGATTTGATCTCTAATACATAATCCCTTGATTATAGGGATCCTAAGAACATAACCCCTTCAACCCTTCATGTAATATTTTTGCATAAATAGAAGCTAGGGGGGTATCCATAGTTAGTCTGGGTTTTCTTTTTTGGAGAAATAGAAACTCTTTTAGAGCTAAGGAATTCAAACTCTTTCAATATGGATTAATATTATGGATTAATAGAAACTTTTTTAGAGCTAAGGAATTATAATGCAAAAAGCTTACTTCCATATTTCTTAATTTTGGTAGTCTTTCTAGGTTACCTATAAAACCCTTGGGTGGGGACGACTCAAGACTGAACAAGGAACCTATGTGTGTTCTTACATTCCTTTCCTTCAGTTATCTTTAGTCCATCTTGTTTCCATTTTTGTTAAGCATCATTTCTTTGCAATTAGTCATCCTTTAGCATAGCATATTACATCATGTCATTTCAAGTAAACTTCATGGTTTTATGTCAGTAATGAGGAAGTATTGTTAACTCTATTTGCTTAAGCTTTGTAGTAGGTCACTTTAAGTGGAAATAGCTATATTTTCTAGTGCTTTAGTTCAACTTTACAGTTGGTCGAATTGCAATAGATTAAACTCTATTTTTAGTAGATTAATTGAAGTAGGTTTAATTTTGTTTTGTAATAGGTTTTTTTTATACACTATAGTACATCAACTTGTGTAAGTAGGTTTAATTTTGTTTTTGTAATAGGTTTAATTTACTTGTGTTTGTAGCACTTCATTTCAACTCTCATTTATGTTAAATTAAGTGGGGTTAGCCTATGATTAGTAGGTTCTTTCAAATTCTATTTTGTAGCTCTTTTCATTTAGTCCTTTTGCAGCTTTCCTTTGATTATCGTTCGACGCTTTTTAGCCTTGCCATTAATGAAGTATTCCTTTCATATTGAACTTATGCTTATACTAAGATCGGGGGTGAAGCAACATAAGATACTTTTTACTTTAAATGAGAATTCATCAATCATTCATTAACTTTAAAATAGTAAATGCAAGTAAACTCAAATCACAATACACAGAGTTTAACATGGAAACCCTTGTGGGAGAAAAGCACAAAAAAATATCTTTATAAATGTCTATAGGCACCAAAATATTGTTACAAATATTGTAGGGATCAACCTACTTGAGACACAAATATCCTCATTTGAGCACCAACTTATCAAGATATTGTGTAGGCACCAACCTATTAGAGACACCAATCTCCTCAGTTGAGCACCAAATTAGCAAGATATTGTGTAGGCACCAACCTACTAAAGACACCAATCTCCTCATCTAAGAACCAACTCAATAATACTTGTACAGGAACCAACCTAAGATATTCATACACAGAGTACTTTTGAATTCACCTGCATGCTTCATACTTCATGTATTTCATAGCATTGGAATACCCTTAACTTTCATGCTCTGGTGCCTCTCTTTGCGTCATACCCCAAACATAGATTCAAACCCTAGTCAGATTTAGCCTTCATGCCCTAGCGAACCTTGTAGCATCATTCCCATAATATAATCTCATATTGTGGCATCACAACCTCAAAACAACGCACTTGTTAGCATCATAGACCTTATTCCTTCATAGTGCACCCTCAAAACTCCAAGAAACTCCTCTTGCACACATTTAGACCCCAAGAATACTCTCCATCTTCTCTTTTTAACCTCAAATATCTTATGTGCACCTCATAATTGATCTTATTTCTTGGATTCTCTTCAAATGTGCACATTTATCCTATATTTATATGTTTTTGTTCTCACTTTTAGGGTTGACCTGTAAATACTCGTTGGGCCAACCTGAACTTTATGGTTGGGTTGTATGAGATAAAAATTCATATATCCTCATTCCTAAGGAGTTATAGGGGGTGCCATATAGTGTTGGAAAGATATTAGAATAATATTTCCAACCATATAACCTATGCTCCCATTTGAGGTAGATATTTAGAGTAAAAATGACTTCAAAGATAAGGTATCCAAACTGAGCATAAAAAATCCAAAAATAATATTTCCAACAATTTCCATCTTGCATTATTTATCTTGGGCATCTATAGTCTCTCCATGTCTTTGACATCAACGACAAAAATATTTCCAAAAATATCCCCTTTTTCATTGATGGCAACCCTTAGTAAATTTTGATACTCCCCTTGTCTGCAATTCTTCCTATGTCTACAACTTCTCCCTCTTTGACAACAATGGCAAAGAGTTTCTCCCCCTAAGCTTGTGCCTCCCTTTATTGACAATATGAAAGGGATATCAGTCCTAGATCTTTTTTGAGATATTCAAATGTGTCACTAGGAAGGGGTTTGGTAAAATTATCTGCAATTTTTTCTTTGGTGGTAATGCATTCCAGCTGGACACTATACTCGATTGTCTCTTCTCTTAGGAAGTGGTACTTGATTGGAATGTGTTTCATTTTTGGGTGCATAACATGGTTCTTTGAAATGTTTATTGCACTTTTGTTTTCACATATGATTGAGGTTGGTTAATCATATTCTACCTTGATATCCTTCAGTGTTTGCTTCATCCAGAGAAATTATGTGAAACATGTTGTTGCTACAATATATTCAGCTTATGTCGTGGATAGAGAGATTGAAATTCACTTCTTTCTCAAGCATGATACTATATAGTTCCCTAGAAATAATTCTCTTCCAATGGTGCTTTTTTTTTCATCAATACTTCCCACCCAATCTGCATATTTATATGATGTTAGAGTGAATTACTTACTTCTTGAACACCGCAATCCAAAGTCCAATGTGCCCTTCAGATATATGAATATTTTTTTTATTGGTTGCACATGTGTCTCGTTTGGTGTAGATTGAAATCTTGCAACCAATCCTACTTCTTGCATGATGTTTGGCCTTGATGCTATCACATATAATAGGTTTCCAATCATTTACTTGTACGGTGTTTGATTTTCTTCTGGAGTTTCGTCATCTTTTCTCAACTTATATCCTATGATCATAGGTGTACTGACAGGTGCATAGTCTTCCATTCTAAATTTCTTAAACATTTCCTTGATATATTTGGTCTGAGAAATGACCATTCCTTTGTTGGATTGAGAAATTTTAAAACCTAGAAAGAATCAAATTTCTCCAAGCATGGACATCTTAAATTATTTTTTCATTTATTCTACAAACTTTTGGCTCATACTATCAACATTACTTCCAAAAATGGTATCATCCACATAAACTACAATTATTCATAGATCTTCATTGTTTGTTTTGATGTAAATACTATTGTCTGTAGATCATCTTTTGAAACCTTGTTGTTGTAGGTGTTTGTAAAGTCTTGAATACCAAGCTTTGGGAGCTTGCTTTAGTCCATAGAGTGATTTCTCCAATCTACATACATAATCTTCGTTGTCTGGAAATTGAAATCCTTATGGCTATTCAATATATACTTCTTCTTCTATATTTCCATTTATAAAGGCTAACTTGACATCCATTTGATAGACTCTGGAGTTCTTGAAACACAAAAATTCCAAAAACATTACGATTGCTTCTAATCTTGCAATTGGAGAAAAGATTTCTTCAAACTTGATACCCTCAACTTGAGAATACCCTTTACATATCAATATTGATTTATATCTTATTACTCATCCATCTTCATCCAATTTGTTTCTAAAGACCCATTTGGTTCCAATTACATTCTTTTCTTTTGGTCTAGGCACAAGTTCTCGTGTCTCATTCTTCTCAATCTGATTTAGTTATTATTCCATACCATTAACCCAATGCTTATCTTCACTAGCTTGTGTAAAATTATTGGGCTCTATTTAACATAGAAAAGAAAATTTCAATCTTATTCTAGTCCGAACTCATGTATCTATATCACCAATAATCTAACTTTCTAGATGATCCTTTTGGACAATTTTGGACAGTGTCTTTGGATATTGGCGTTCTTCCTTTTCTTGTTGTTTCTTTTCTTATTCCTTTTCTTGTTCTTTATTTTCTTCTTCCTTTTCTTGTTCTTTGTAGATTGTCTCCTCTGTATCTTCATTTGTTTGTGGCTTTTCCTCTTGAGGTATTTCTTCATCCACACTTACATCAATACTATCTACAACCTTACGTGGTATTTTGTTGTGTCATTTGTAGGCCTTGCTTCCATATGCATAGCCAAGAGAGATACCTTCATCTATTTTGGAATCATACTTGCTTAAATTATCTTCATTTCTGTTTATATAGAACTTGCTCCAAAATACTTTGAAGTATTTGACTATATCTGGTATACCTTTCCATAATTCATAAGGTGTCTTGATGTTGTTCACTCTAGTTTGTGCTCTATTCAAAATGTAGATTGTTGTGTTGATTGCTTCTCTCCAAAAGGTTTCCAGTAGTTTGGTTCCATTCAACATTGTTCTATCCATTTCTTATATAGTTTTGTTCTTCCTTTCTGCAACCCCATTTTGTTGTGGAGTCCTTGTTGCCAGAAATGTCTCTTGATTCCATGATTCTCACAAAATTCATCAAATTTATAATATGTAAATTCACCTCGTCTGATATTAAGCACTTGATTTTTAAATCAGTCTCATTTTAAACTCAGGATTTGAAAGCTTTAAACTTCTCAAATGCTTCAAATTTTTCTTTAAGAAATGTAACCCATGTCATTCTTGTGTAATCATCAATAAGCAACATAAAATAACTCTCACATTTTAAAGTTTGTGTTCTTGTTGGCCTGCAGAGGTCTTTGTGTACAAGTTCCAATGGATTTGATGTTGAGCACTCCTTTGTTTTGAAACTAACTCTCGTTTGATTCCCGTGCTAACATGACTTGCAAATAATTTCCATAGGTTTTGGGATCCTCAAATTATCTCTTACTGCTTGTATCTTGCTAAGTTTTACTATATTGTCATAGTTTATATGACCCGTCCTTCTATGTCATAACCAACTTTCATCTACTTGTCTCATTCAACATTTATCTCCTTTGAATTCATTAAGAATGTATACATTGCTCACCCAGATTGGGTGAAAGGGAGAAGAGTAATGGAAAGGGAGGGGCCTCAGTACCTGCCCCCACCTAGAAGTTCAATGGCTCCCCACATCCACCCGCCTCATCCACAAACGTCACCTCAAATCAATGCTTGAAACTCTGTTTTCATTTCCTTGCATGCGTTTTTACTCACCTCACACTGCCCTCATTCACATTGTTTGAGTGTTGTGTCTATGGAATTCTCCGCATTCAAATATTGTTATGGCGTCTCACTACACCAGCGTGTATCTCTCGTGGTGGTACTCTCCTTAGGATGTCTATTTCAGCTTCTCTCTGTTGAATCGAAATCTCGTCACCTACTATAAAAGCCAACAAATGATTGTAAGACCTATCTATATAGTATGATATAATATTAATAAGTGGGGTCCCCTAGAAGAAAACACATAAAAGTTTATTTTCAAACATTTCCCACAACATACATACATATCTACATCAATGGTATTATGATGAAAATTCAAAAGTTATGATTCTTAACATGATTTTAATGGGTTGATGCACTTTAGTTTGATGCATAACAATGGTGGTTTCTTCTATTCATTCTTCATCTTGTTTCCATAGTACTTATGAAACATGAAAACTATTTGATTTGCACTATTCCTATGACTGCATATACAAAAAGATAGGGTTGGAATCATTATTTGTGCTATTGGAAACGTATGAACTTTACACCTGATATACATGTAAATAAGGATAAGTTATGATGGGTGGAAGCATGATTTTATATACTACATAGTTTTCTCATGCATATAGAAAACCTAACTATAAAATATGGTGTATCATGTCAATATGTTCACTTTACAAATCATATTAGTTCTATGTTTCAAAAAAAGGTTATATTATGAAATGCTATAAGTTTCATGTCTAGGGGGAATTTTTTTTAATTAAGTTTGACATATAAATGGTGCATATGTTTTCGAATGGTACAAGGCTTGGGTTATTACATAGTATATAATATGTGGTGTATATGGCATATGGTTGAAAGCACAACAAATTAAACCCTAGCCTATTCGCATGATTACTGATTTGATTATCCATTTTTTAGAAGTGACAAGTAATGATGACCATGAGTAAAGGGTTGATATGGCAAGTGATTATGTGCTTACATGGAATTTGGTATTAGCATATGATTGGTTAGTATGGCATATTGTGTATATTTTTATGGCTCATGCGAATTGTTTGAAGTGATGACTGGCATGCACATGTGAGTAAAGTTTGGAGGGCGATGTGATGGGATAGCCATGCAATGAATTTGCAAGGATGTGATAATTAATCCCACATTCCTGTGTATACCACCCTCCATTCTACCCTAGGCTTTGGTCATTTCATTTTATTGATGTTGTGGAGGGGCGAAGCTCGATCTTGGTGTAAACTTTGTTCCTAGTAGTTGCAACAACCATTTTCATCCATAAGCATTGATATAAAAATTAAACAAGGTCGGGTATGCACATATCAGTCTATTGGGCATCTTATGCATTTTTTTTGTGCATAAATATTTTTTTAATGGCTTTGGTTATTGATTGTGATCGAGTGTGTGTTGTTTTTCCCCTTGATTTTTCTCTTAATCAAATAATTGTTCAAGGGTTTTATGTTGAGAAAGAAAACAAGATAGCTATTATGTGTTAAATCTTTGTCTCCCTCTACACATTATATCACTTTTATTTTATCTGTATGGTTGTTGAAAGAAACCCATTTGGTATATTTCTAAGCAATAACCTGGGTTCGGATGCAACATTGTTTCTTGTTTTATATTATACTAGTCTTTGAATTTCCTTTACTTCACTGAGAAAATGCATGGTTTTAAGCTACGAGGGTCATTTTAAATATGGGTTTTTATTATTCGAAGTTCTGGGTAAAATGGTTTGTCAGTATATAAATATATGCTCAGTTTATAGTTGAGTTTGAGCTCAGAACCAATATGCAAATGCTTGATAATTCAAATTGGGTTTTGAATCCGTGACCACATAAGTTATATGAATTTGTACAAGCTATTCATTTTGGTTTGCCACCAGCAAAGTTTATGGTTGGTTTTGGTTGTTTTGAACCCATGCCTATATTTCAGATTGTTTCTTTTGAGAAAAGCATGAACCGTTCATTCATGAACTACCAACAAGCAATGATTTGAGTTAACCATGGTATTGGTTGAATTCAGGGTTTGTATTTTTGTATGGATATACATTATCGAATTTTTGTTTCATTTTGAAATGGTGGTGCATAAACCTTTTAATTAATATTTTCTTTGTCTCGCTGAGTTGAATTCGGGTTCGAACCCATGAATTTATAGATCATTAGTTGGTTCTTAAAATGTATATATGAGTTGTTTATCTCATCTCTCATGACAAGTGAAGGTTCCTAAGTGACTCTGGTATTTAGTCATAACTATGGATGAAGTTTCGAGCCCAAGCAATGAGAGAATGGATCACAAAACCAAGTACAGTTTGATGGAACTAATAAAATCGACCATGTTCCTTTCTGTCTTGAGACATTTGAGCTTATAGTTTGATAATAATTTTGGTTTGGATTACATGGCAATGTGAAACTCTGTCACTATTTATGCAAGAGAATGATTGTTGTGTTTCCAAATAGTTTAAGTTCCATATTGCCCGAAACATTATGGTAGTTTTACAACCATATGATGATTTGTTTTGAACTTAAGTTGATACCTTATTTACTATTGAAATAATTCTCATTTGACTAAATATATAAACTCCAACATTATGTTGCATATCTTTTCAAATAATCACAATGAAAAGATCTTGTTTTCATTGAAATATTCTAGTTAAGAAATATTTGTTGGATTACTGAGAGGGGGGGGTGAATCAGTAATAGCGTAATTATAATCATTTTTCTTCAAATTTTATATCAATGTACAATTATTATCCAATAATGAGCAGTAAGAAATAAACAATCACACACATACACAGTACACCAGTGTTTTACGTGGAAACCCAAAATAGGAGAAAACCACGAAATGTTTTTTCTTATATGTCTTGAAGAATTACATTCATTGGAAGCACCGACTTCCTTTGTTTTCCAACTGCAACTGGAAGGAGGCTCCAACCCCCTAGTTTCTCAGGCTACAACCTGAGGGAAGCTCCAACTCCCCAATTCTCTGGCT
>ML855325.1:0-28362 GCA_009831015.1 Picea engelmannii | reverse complement strand
AATCATTTGAATTTTGAGGATCTATACAAAGACATTTTAAAAACATGATTCCAAAGTAGATGGTCATCAAAATCTAATTTCCTACTGAATTTGAATCACTTTGTTTCAATATCATATGAAAAAATTGTGCCCAAAATAGTGACTACTTGTCCCAAAATCCACATTATTAAAAATCCACATTCTAGATTGTTTCTTAACATATTGACATGGCAATTTTCAAAGTACTTTTAAAATTTGTTTCTATGAGAGGAATATCCATGAATCTAGTTTTATATCCATTGGAATCATGTCATTTTGACATCGTATGAATGAATAGTGTCGAAAATAGTAATCATTGGTCCAAGCTAGAAACTGCAAACAACTATGCAATGTAGACTATTCCCTAGAGTATTTCACATACCGGTCCAATGAGATTTCAAAACCTATTTCTACTAGATATATCCCTATGAATATAGTTTCATATTCCATTGGAATCATTTCATTCTGACATCGGATGAAAGAGTTGTGCCTAGAAAAGTAACAATTGGTCCAAGCCAGAATTTATGTTTACAATGCATGTTGTTTCCTAGCAAATTTGACATAGCAATTCAATGTACTTCTCAAACATGTTTCTAGTGGAGATATACTTAATAATATAGTTCCATCTTCCACTAGAATAATGTCATTTCGACATTAGACAAGAGAGTTTTTCCTAAAACACTATTTGTTGGTCCAAGCTAGAAATTATAAACAACTTTGTAATGCCAACCTTTTCCTAGAATATTTCACATAGTAATTCAATGGGATTTCAAAACATATTTCTATTGGAGATATATGTATTAGTCTACTTCATTGTTCTTTTGGAATCGGTTCAATATGATACCATATGACAAGGATATGATCAAAATACTATTGAGATGCCTAAATTGTCTTGTTATTAAAAATATGCTTCATGATGGACAAAAAGAGGAAACTAATTTTGAATTATTTTTAAGATCTATTCTACATGCAATGTTTGTAATTATTTTTTGAATATTACTAGAAGAATAAAATGTTATCATCTTTTTTCTTTTATAAGCTCATCTTATATTGTGGACAAGTGCTAGTTTTTTTTTTCCAGATTATTAGACTACTTGGGATGAAAAAAAGTTGCGTTAGACTTTCGAGCAATGATTATTAAAAAGGTTCCATGAGTTGCCATGGGAGTGAAGTATCAGCCAAAGAAAAAAACAAAGCAATGTTTCGACCAATAGAGTACGCATATACATAGTACACAATACCTTTGAAGTTTGTACAATCCCAGATTGACAATTAAAGTGAGCTATGTGGTTCAACAATATACTATTATAATTCTATAGCCCATCACTATTGGCATCGTTGTCGGGAAGGTGATAAAACTATAAAAGGTTTGAACTTTGTGAGATTAGGGTTATACAATGTAGGGGTGAGCAAGGTTGAAGGTTAGAATTCAACCTTCCACTCATCTTGGTGTGGTGTTTTTATTGATTTGATAGTTTTTCCAATAATTTTTAGAACACACGCATCAATGTAGGAGTATGCCAAATATGTTTTTGCATATAACTTTGAAAATTGGTGCAGGGTAAGTAAAAAACAATTCACAAGCAGAGAAGGCAATCAAGAATGGAAACGAATAGAACCTCTATTTCATTGATTAGTATTGTTGGTATGAAGGCCTTTGGGCATGCAAGTTCAGTGTGATTTGGAGTGTTGTTCATCGTTCTTATTTCCATCAAACCCTATCCATACCATTCTTTTTGTTGCCTTGTGCTCAATCTCGAGTATGCATGGATCATCTTGTGCATGCTTTCTAAATTTCATGTCAATAAGAGCATTTTTTTTGGTATATAACTCAAGTGGAGTCAAAACACTTTATGTTAGAATCATATACGACATCTAAAGCTACCATACTCTTCATCTCATGGGAGCCTTCTCACTCTATCCCATTGAATACTCTCTTCTTAAACATTCCCTTTGAACTCCTTGTTGGCAACCATACATTTATTGTGAGCATAATGTCTTAAACCCCTGATTATATTCTACTTTCCCTCCATATACACTCCAAATATTTAGTCAATGCTTAGTGTAACCACACACTTACTCTCTCTATTATTGAAGGTCTATTGGTTGAAATGGCAAGTGCATAATATATCAGTGAATCGATGTGAATTACATGTTGGTTCATAAACATAGAGGGATTATTGTAGGGCCAATGCTTAGTGCTACTAGAGTAGAGGAGAATGAGGAACATGTACATTACATTAGTTGGGGATGGTCAAACTAGCCACATCAATTACCTATGGGTATGTTTTTGAACATCCTCTACATTTCAATTACTTTTGAAGCAATAAATGACTTGCTCTACTTCCCCAAAAAGTCATAGCCACATCCTTAGCATTATAATTTTTTACCCATCCTACAACAACCCTAATAATAAATAAACCTAGCCAACAAACAATAATGTGATGGTAACAATAGGTGAGTTATATAGACTATGAAAACTCTAACCTACAACAGAAATAATTATTGAGCAAGGTGAGTAAGAATAATTACATAAATCACCTCTTACACATTTATACCAAGAAGATGAACTGCCTTGACTTTGAATTTTTATGGATATGGAAAATCTTTGTGATTAATCATTTGACAAGGAAATGTTAAAGGCCATAGTGGATTATTTACATGGAGCTAGGATTGCATTGAATCTTTTGGTCATATTAAGATGCATAAATAAATCATCATCTGATAAACCCTGGTGTAGAAGGCTTGAGGAATTTATACATAATTCCTTTAAAGAGTAAATAAATATCATATTAGTGCTTAAGATATTTTATTGTAACTTCACACTTTATATCATTGTGTCAAATTGAACTCAACTCTTTCTGGAACATTTTGAGTAAAGAATCTGTTAGACAAGTTTTCAAAACAATTGTATTTTGTGGGATCAAAGAAAAACATTTTAAAAACATTACTCTAGGGTAGATGGTCCTTAGAATATAGTTTCAGATCCAATTTGAAACACTTCATTTTGATATCATACAAAATAGTTATGCCCAAAATAATGTTTGCTTGTCCCAAAATCTGCACTATTAAAAATCTACATTCTAGACCATTTCTTAACAAATTTGACATAGAAATTCAAAGTACTTTTAAAAAATATTTTTGTGGGAGGAATATCCATGAATATAGTTTCATCTCCCATTGGAATCATGTCATTCTGGCATTGTATGAATGAGTTGTGGCTAAAAGAGTAGTCATTGATCCGAACTAGAAATTGTGAGCAACTATGTAATGTAGAATGTTCCCTAAAGTATCTCACATACTAATTCAATGAGATTTCAAAACTTATTTCTAATAGAAACATCCATATGAATATAGTTTCATCTCCCATTGGAATCATGTCATTCCAACATCAAATGAAAGAGTCATGTCCAAAAAAGTAACCACCGATCAAGTTGGAAATTGTGTCTGTAATGCATGTTGTTTCCTAGCAGATTTGACATAGAAATTCAGTGTATTTCTCAAATATATTTATAGTAGAGATAACCCTATTAATCTAGTTTCACCTCCCATTAGAAGCATGCCATTCCTACATTGGATGAGAGAGTTGTTCCTAAAACAATAGTCATTGGTCCAAGCTAGAAATTATAAACAACTCTACAATGCCAATTGTTTCCTAGAATATTTCACATAACATATCAATGCGTTTTCAAAACCTATTTCTATTGGAGATAGCCTTATTAAACTACTTCATTGTTCCTTTGGATTTTCACCTCCCATTAGAAGCATGCCATTCCTACATTGGATGAGAGAGTTGTTCCTAAAATAATAGGCATTGGTCTAAGATAGAAATTATAAACAACTCTATAATGCCAATTGTTTCCTAGAATATTTCACATAGCATATCAATGAGATTTCAAAACCTATTTCTATTGGAAATAGCCTTATTAAACTACTTCATCATTCCTTTGGATTTTCAACCCAATGTCATATGAAAAATATATGATCAAAATATTGTTGAGTGGTCTAAGTTGTCCTACTGTTAACAATATACTTCATGATTGACAAAAATAGATAACTCCATGTTGAACTCTTTTTAAGATCTATTTTACATGTAATCTCCGCAATTATTTTTTTGAGTATTACTCGAAGAAGAAAATATTATCATCTTTCTTCTTTCATAAGCTCATCTTATATTATGGACAAGTGCTAGTTTTTTGTAGATTTCTAAAACACTACTTGAGGTCAACAAAATTTATGTTAGAATTTGGAATAGTGACTGTTATAAAGGTTCCATGTGCTTCCATTGGAAATAAGTATTGATCAAAGAAAAAACAAAGCAATGGTTGAACCGATGGATTCCTCATTATTTAGCAAGGAAGTGACTTGCATGACTTTGTAACGTCCCTAGATACTCACTGAGGCATGCTACCACAATTTTTTTGCTCTGATACCAATCTGTAACATCCCCAGATACTCATTGAGGCACGCTAACATCTTTTTTTTTTCTCTGATACCATTTTGTAACATGCCCAACTGCCTGGTTGGGCCATGTTTCTACAAATCGACTATCACTCAATTCAAATGTGGAAATATAAACAACATGATATACACACTCATCCAAATAGCATTAATGATTAAACTCATGAATGCAACTTATTTAAACATGCATATAAATAATTAACGCACACAAAAAAAATCATATATATATAAAATATAGACTAAATGTAGCATTCAATCATAGCATTAAAACGGTAAATGACACAGTGATTAAAACACTTATATTTTAAAAATAGTTTCCATAATCGACTGTAGACAAGGGATGTTCCTCCCAACCATAGGCTCTATTGCAACAAGCCACCCCTAAGCTGGGGCTATGAGTCCACAAAGACAAACAAAATCCTATGGGTGTCTACAGTCCACTGTAACAACTCCAAATTCACTAAAAACATAGTGACATGACTCCTACAATAATTCCAACCACCTAGCTCTCTTCCCCATCTGTCTGCACAACCCAAGGGATGATATTTCCTTCTCTGCACCATAGTCTCTTAGAGAATCTCCATCCCTTCCATGGCTCTAGCACAAACCAGCCAAGAATCTCTCTACTAGGGGCTCCAACAAATCTAGTTGCAACATAAGTGCTAACACAACAAGCTCACTTTCTTTTGGGTATTTTTTCTCAACAAAAAATCCCTCACATGCATAAAAGCCTCATGCTCAACATAATTTTCAGCTTCAACAAGCTATTTTCAATACGCACTATGGCTAGCCACTCTTCTGCAACATTCTCCTCTCATTTTCCTCACTTCTTTCTAACTGTAAAAAAAACTCCTCTATTTCCTACTCAAATTTTCTCTTTTCCCATGCTTACTTGACTCTTACTTTTCCCCCAAAGGTGATTACACTCAACCCCTACTATAATAAATAAGTGGGTTGACTTCCTCACTAAACCTCTTACATGAATTCAATGATTTGAGTGCTTAATAGGCCAAAGGGATAAATGGCTAAATGACTAACTGATTAATGAAGATGGCTTAAGACTCAAGGCATATGAAAAATCTTCAAAACCCCCACTAAGCTCGCTCTCTTATGTAATCATAACCCCCCATTACTTTGGTCCTTACCGTCTATAGTCAATGGTGTATTTCATTTTATTATTTTCAATGTACGATGTTCACATATTACATCACTTGGCCCCCAACCATTCATAATACTTACAAATATAATGCTACATCGAGGATTAAAAATGGGGTGTTACAATCCCCTCCCCCTACAATTTGCATTATCCTCAATGCACATCACCATACATGTGTACAAGTATACATACATAAATTATTACATCACAATACTTGATAATTCTTCAGTTTAATGGCTCCTGCAACAATTCCAACTAACAATCTCTCGTTCCCCTCAACCTCCACAATCTAAGGAAGTGTACCCTCTTCTCTACATCATAGTACCTCAAGTTGTCCCGCTTCCCTTCCAAGGATCTAGCACAGATCAGAGAGGAAATATTAGAGTTCTGGTTCTAGGAACTTTAGCTACACCAAAATGGAGGATTTTAACACATATATACAACTGTACATTCACATTTCCTCAAAAATATACAAAAATTTATGGGTACTCCTCCCACATGGCCTCTTCATGCTCCCATGTGGTGTCTTCGAGACCATAGTAGTTCCACTGGACATTTACCATGTCGATGGCTTGGTTCCTTAGCACTTTGAATTTTTTTTCTAGGATGCGCATCAAATCCACCCAAAATTCCCCTTCGTGCTCCACCTAAATCACAGTCCAATAAATCTCATGTTAGGATCAAGTGCATACTTCTTGAGAAAAGGCACATGAAACACATTATGAACTCTCATGGATGTAGGAAATGCAAACATGTATGCAACTGGGCCTATCCTCTCTAGAACTTCAAATGGCCCACAATATCTCACTGCGAACTTTGGGCAACTTCCCAATTTCAGTGAGATCCTTTTTGCATTCATTTTCATAAACACATGCTCGCCCACTTTAAATTTCTTGTGTGCTCTGCCCTTGTTTGCATAGATTTTCTGTCTATCCTGTGTAGTCTTTAAATTCTGCTTTATTTTTACCATCTGCTCTTCCATTTCTCTTAGCAATTTTGGCCTAATTACTACTTTATTTGTTGGGTTATTCCACCTCACCAATGTGTTACAGTTTATTCCATAAAAGGTTTCAAATGGGTTCATCTTCAATCATTCTCGATACCCATTTTTATAAGAAAATTTAACCAAATGAAGATAGTCTTCCCATTTGGAAGACCGATCCATTACATACATTCTTAACATATCTTCAATTATTTGATTGACCCTATCTGTCTACCCATCTAAGTTTGGATGATAATGTGTTCTAAAATTCAAATTCATTCCAAATCATTTAAACAACCCTTTCCAAAGATTGGAAGTAAACTTGGTATCTCTATCAAATACGATTTCCTTAGGCACACCATGTAGCCTGGAAATTTCCTTTATATAAATTTTTGCAATGTTGGTTGCCTTATGAGTCATCTTGTCTGGGATAAAATGTACAAACTTTGTAAGCTTGTCCACCACTACCACAATGGAATCATGTCTCCTTGTTGTTCTGGGCAACTTGATAATGAAATCTATGGTAGAAATCTCCCATTTCCACTTGGGAATGGGAAATGGTTGTAGCAATCTCGTTGGATGTATGTGCTCAACCTTTACCTTTTGACGTTCCATGCATCTAGCAATAAAATCGACTACATTTTTATTCATTCCGGGCCAATAATATTGGCCTCTTATAACTACAATGATTTTTTGGTATCCTGGATGTCCAACATATGGCACATTGTACATTTCTTTTCAAATTAAATTTCCCAATTTTGGAGAATTAGGAACATAAAATTTGTCCATGAACAAGAGAATTGCATCCCTCTTTATATTTTTGTTGTACATTACTTTGTTGTAAGCATTCTTTAATTTGTACATAGTGTTGGTCTGCTATTACAACTTTTAAAATTCTATCTTTTAAATTTGAACTATACATGCTAATTGTTGTAGCATGCATTTATGCGCCCTTCTGTTGAGTGCATCAACCATTTTATTCTCTTTCCCCTTAATGTGATTGATGTCAAAGTCATATTCACTGAGAAACTCCAACCATCTAGTTTGTCTGGCATTCAATGTTGGTTGTCTAAACAAATGTTTCAAACCACTATGGTCTGTCCTCAACTCAATTTTTTTTTCCCACGAGACAATGTCTCCACATTTTCAGCGTATGAACAATGGTTGTAAGTTCCAAATAATGGGTAGCATAATTTCTTTCATGGTCCTTCAACTTTCTTGACTCATAGCAAATTACATGCCCATTTTAAGTAAGGACTCCACCAAGCCCTTCTTTACATGCATATGTGTATACAACAAAATCCTCATGTTCGTCTACAATATTTGAAATATGTGCACTAATTAATAAACCTTTCTAGTGTTGAAAACTCTCTTCACACTTGGTAGTCCATTCAAATGTTATGCGCTTCTTTTATAACGAAGTAATTGGGTGTGCAATCTTGGAGAAACATGCAATGAATCTCTTGTAGTAACCATCTAGACCCATAAACGATATAACTTATGAAATATTCTTTGGTGTTGGCCAAGTTCCGATTGCTTCAATATTTTCAGGATCCATTGCTATGCCATCCTCAGAGACAATGTGGACCCAAATAATGGATCTGCTTTTGATAAAAGGTGCACTTGCTCAACTTGGAATACAATTATTGTTCTCTCAACATTGGTAGCTGAAAATATCAAAGGAAAATAACAAATGCGAGAGAGATAAAAATAAACCAGAACATAGCAATAATACATAAGACACACAATTTATCCTGGAAAACCCAAACCGGAAAAAAACTAGCCAATAGATTTATTGGTTCCTTGAACAAACCCGACCAAGCCGACTAAGTGAGCCTTCACCACTCACATCCCGACACATTAAAATGGAGTCTCCTAAGCCTATTTAAAGGATTCATTACATGAAATACCACGAGTCACCAATACCATGTGCTCGAAACCACCACTATTGATCTCACAACTTTGACTCTTTCACCGAGTCAAGCTTAACCTAACATTCCTCCCTTAAAACTTGACTTGGGGTATCCCTTGACTAGATCTGACCAAACTAGCCAAGTGATTATGCATCGCTCACCTCCCCCTCAAAATTATCCAGAAATCCTACATGCCCCCCTATCACCTAGGTCTATGTCTAGAATTTACCGATAAGTTACCCAGGGGTATGCATGCCTAACTAGGTCTTACAATAGTATGCCCATTTACATTAAAATTTCAAATCCATTACAATAATTAATAATTCTTTTCATTGTTTCTATCTCTACACTTATGTTTCCATCCTCTCTCCTTGTCATTTCTCGTCTTCGTGCCACCCACACATCTAGGAAAATAAAATCGAAACCCCAACTACACACCATGTCTTTTTGGATCATCATCCAAACATACTTCCATACCTCTTGAGAAAATATCGATGATATCATCTACAAGAACAATGCCATTATCCAAGGTAATGATATAGAGATTTTCCTTTGCCACCGCTGAATTCTCTTTCTTGAGTCGACATTGGTGGTTCTCTGCACAATCCCTAGCAACATGCCATCTTGGACGGTTCTTTGACCAGGTCCTCGCAACAATCCGCATAGACCCCGATCGAATCTATGACCCATCTAGCCCGCGATCTTAACCAATATTGCACATGACCCAACTGATACCATGGCCCCTCCAGCCCCATGGCCCATTTCTTGAAGATGGCTTAGGCAAGCCACCACTAGAGCCACCATAGAAGGACCCCATAGACGCCATTGAAGGACCTTGCAACCAGATTCTCCTCTTAGCTCATGACCAACATCGATCTACAGTTTTGTTAGGGGATTGAGCAACAATCACCATCCACAAAAGCACACCATAATCACCATCCAATTCCATAATCAGTTCCAGATGCATCTATATGCCCTTTATAGCACTCTCTTTCCATCTCCACTTGGTGTCTCGTCCCCAAACAACTATTTGACAATGATTCGCTTCTTCTGCAACCTTATGAGCAAACTGACCAACATCTTTATGAACTCGGTCTCCAAGAATTGGTTGTTCACTTCCTCAACACACTTTATATGGTGGATTTTGTGAACCTAGGTACCATTAGGGCACATTGTTTACAACATTATATTTGAACTCACTACCTTCATGACCAAGATATGCAATGTGTGTCCTAGCCGCACCTTGTTCACCTTCACACAATTTTATCCATCATTCTAGTGTGATTTTTCCCAATCATGCCAAAATTGAGCTACCCTCGTCATTGTGTGGACCATTGCACCTACCAACAGTTGATCGCTAATTCCCGAGACCACATGGATGCTCCTCGAGCTCGACCCCATTAATCAATCCACACAATAGTTGTGGACCTCCAAGTATCATTTAGTAGCTCCCAGTTGCTGCCTAATGGATTTACTCTCATTCCCAGAGCCAATCTCTTAGGGATCAAACTCCAAACCACCCATCTAAGTTTTCCAAACAATCATGGCTCTTCACAGATTGACCCTTCTTACCAGTGATTCACTTGACCTCATGGTCTTACTCATTATGGTAGCAACCTTTCTCTTTACAACATCGATCCCAACGACCTTTGAAATTTCTCCTCTACGGACTATCGTACAACTTTCTTCTCTTGAACAATGAAGACTCTCCTCTATAGACCAACATACAACTTTCTTCCCTCGGCCAACAAAGACTATGATTTGAATCAAGCCACTCTCGCTAGAGAGTCCAGGTTAACCTGGCTCTGATACCACATGAAGGTATCAAATGAAAATAACAAATTCAAGAGAGATAAAAATAAACCAGAACATAACAACAACACATAAGACACACAATTTATCCTAGAAAACCCAAATTGGGAAAAACCAACCAATAGATCTATTGGTTCCTTTACCAAACTTGGCCAAGTGAGCCTTCACTTCTTACGTCCTGACCCATTACAATGGAGTCTCTTAAGACTATTGAAAGGCTTCATTACATTAAATACCACAGGTCACCAATACCATGTGCTCGAAACCACCATTGTTGACCTAACAACTTTGACTCTTTCACAGTGTCAAGTTTAACCTAACAATAACACCATCCTCAAATGTTTCTCACGCTCCTCCTTTATCTTGGAGTAGATAAGAATATCATCCAAGAAGACAATGAAAACTTTATCCAGGTAATCTCTAAAAAACACATAAAATTAGTTGGTGCATTTGTCAACCCAAATGGCACCACCACAAACTCATAATGACCATACCTTGTCTGAAAGGTTGTCTTGCTAGTATCTTCTTCCCTAATTCTTACTTGATGATAACTTGATCTCAAGTCAATCTTAGAAAATATCTTAGCTTCCTTCAATTGGTCAAAAATATCGTCAATCCTTGGAAAAGTATACTTGTTCTTTATTGTAACCTTATTTAGTTGTTTGAAGTCAATACATAACCTCAGAATTCCATCATTTTTCTTCACAAAAAGAACTAGGGCACCCCAAGGAGAAGCACTTGGGCATATGTACCCCTTCTTCAACAACTCTTATAACTACATTTGCAACTTTTTTAGTTCTAGTTTGCTCTTTCTATAGGGATTCTTGGACAACTCCAAGCATCAAATGAATAGACAAATCTATGTCTCTCTTTGGTGGCAATACTAACAATTCTCCAAACACATCTTCATATTCCTTCAAGACTGGATACTCTTGAAGATTTGATGTTCCATCCTTGGTTGACTCTTCCATATGGGATGCATATATTTGACACCTTTTTCTAAAACTTCTTTTCAACCGCAATATTGAAATATGGTTGATAGATATAGGCCTTGGAATACCTTGAACTATCCTTGAATTCCCCTCCTCATCAAAACTTGTGAAAGCCTTGTTGTAGAAATCTAGGACATGATGATTCTTTTCCAACCAATCCATGTCAATTGGGTAGTCATATGACCCAAGTGGTATGATGTTCAAATTTTCCTTAATGTTGACTTCATTCGTGTTCACTAGACAATCTTTAACAAGCTCATTGATTCTTCTCTTGGTTCCAGTGGCTAGCTGAACCAACCGATATTTTTCATGCTTACATATCTTCAATTTAAATCTTTCAACTACATTAGGATCTATATAGCTATGTCTAGCTCCAGAATTAATCAAAATAGGTATGGGTTGATTATCAATCTTACCTTCCACCTCAATCATGTGGGATTGATAGTATTCTTGTCTATTGTCCAAGGATTCATAAATCCTTGTCACGTTCCTACCCATGTCTTCCATTGTATCAACTTCTTGAAGGTTATACATAGTCCTCATCCCATCCCCTTTATGAGGACTATCCTTAAACATGAGGTCTTCCTCACATCCCCAACACTTTGTAGGTTGTTGTCTTGGCCTTTTTCGCAAGGAATATGTCATAGTGGGTTCATTTTGTGCTTGCATCCCTTGCCTATATGAATTTGAATTGTCCTTTAAGAAAGGTGGCTTGAATCCTTTCTTCCTCTAATCCATCTTTCCTTTCTTTTTGTCATCCCGATATTTTTGAAAAGATGGTCTTCCATTATTCTTCTCATAAAGATACTTTTTCTTTTCTTATGGATTCTTCTAGTGTCTTGGGCTCATCAAATTGAATTTTATCACTATAGAAAGAAGGTATCCCACTCGAAAATATTTATATTTTAACCTTCTCATCCTTTATGAAGCCAACATACCTCAACAATTCAAGGAACCTCCTCTCATACTCATACATTGTCATGCTTCTAAGATTTAGTTCAAAGAACTCTTTCATCTTCTTGTCATAATAATGTTTTGACCAGTATTTCTTCTGAAAATACTTTTTGAACTACCTCCATGAGATCCTCTTCTCATGAATGTGCTTAACCTGCTTAAGTCGATCCCACCACATTGATGATTTTCCTTGAAGATGGTAGGTTGAAATTTTGGCTTCTACATTTGATGAATAGTTGTGCAATTGGAAATATTTCCTCATTCACAACAACCATGCTTTTGTATCTTCATCTTTCTTCAGATCACCCTCAAAATTAGGAGGCTTAATCTTCCTAAGCTCTCCTCGCAAATAATCTACCTCGAACCTCCTTCTCTGATTTTGATAGGTGACACACTTGGGATTCTCTCTGACTCTAAACATGCACGTGATTTTCTGGTTGAGTGTCTTGGTGAATGATGATGTCTACTAGCATTGCTTAAGTTCCTAGATCCCCTATGATCATCCCTTCTAACATGAGATCTAGATGATTCTACTTGTCTCACACCATCTGCTTATTTTGTGCCAGAATCTTTATTGATTTGTGTTTGTAACATATTTAGACTTTGTAACAAGTGAGTGTTATTTTGATTTTTCTCCTTCTGAGCTCTTATCAACCTCTCATTTTCTACTCTGTAGCTCTGCACTTCTTTAGGAAATCTTCTCATAATATCAATCACCTCCACAGGCTTTACTTTGCTTTTATGTCCATTGGACTCAATCTCTGCATTTCCTAGGATAATTTTTGAACCTATGATTTCATCCTCATGGATGTAATATCCCTGGGCATCCTCCATATCTTTATTCCTCATGTAGAAACTAATTGTGTTCTGCATGTACCTCTAATTCTGAAAAAATTTCATGCAACAACTATTGTTAGAATTAAGCATATTGTAAACTATTACATTAATTAGGTTACATGTCATCCTTCATTTGATTTATGGAGAAAATAGATGCACCAATCTAAATTCTAACCCTTTAGACAAAATACATTCTAGATTATCTTTCCAACAACCGTACTATTGCCTCATTCTGAGTTTCAGGCTAAAAGTTATAGCTTTATAAATTTGCCATTTCTACTCAACTGTGCACTATTATGACTGGTGCAATTTAGCTGAGAGACCATCTTCTTCCATCTGTCACATAAAATATATTAGGAACCAATTTTATTTTTTTATATTGGGTGCAGGTAGGATTTATGATTTTGAACACAAAATTTTCATATTCGAAATTTGATACTCCAGTCAAATTCTGTATAAAATTGAAATTGACTACTTTGCACTTTTCACGTTTCCTCCAAACTTATAATTTTTAGCCAAAACTGGGAAAAAATTCCTCAAGAAAAAGTTGTTTGGATTGTTGAGGAGATAAAATATCAACTAAATATTTTTTTCCATATTTGTGATCTTGGGTCCCTTTTCCCTCTGAAGATTTCAAAAAACCCCAAAAAGTGTTTAGGAATAGTGGGTTTTGCCCTGTTTTGGTATCCCCACTCAAAACCCTTTTGTATTTATCCAAAATCCCAATTAGGTATCTTCATTCCTACTTTTTGGACTCTCCATAAAAATTTCATCTCCATTTGGGTCTTGATCACTAAGCACGATCCAGATCTTTAAAAACCACTCATTTACATTTTCTAGAGAATTGAAGTAGAATTGGCCCACGGATCTCAAAGACAATTTTGTATCCCTCATCACTACAAACACACCCCTTAAATTTCATCCGATTTTTAGTTTTTATGCTCATATTTTGGCCAAAACGAGTCTTTGACTCTAGACTTCATTTTTTAATTTTTTAATCCTTGTCTATCTATCTCCTTTTCTTCTCTTCTTCTTTCTCTTCGTTCTTTGTCTTCTTTATTTCTTTCTTTATCCTTTCTCTTATTTATTTATTTTTATTCCCATGCAGAGGAATAATGCACTCGCACATTCTCCCACACTCATATTCTGCCATGTCTTGGACCTAGTCGATTTTCCAACTCCCATGCAGAGGAAAAGTGCACCCGCACCTGCATGTAATTCACGTCCTGCATCCCACATTCTGCAAGTTTGGGACTTAGTCAATTTTACAACTCCTGTGTGGAGGAAAAGTGCCCCCACACCCGCCTATCACCCACGTCCTACATCTCATATTCTGCAAGTTTGGGACTTAGTCAATTTTCCAACTCCCATGCGGAGGAAAAGTGCCCCCACACCCGCATATCACCCATGTCCTACATCCCACATTCCTGCAAAACTTTGGGACTTTGTTTATTTTCCAAACATCTATGCAAAGGAATGACACACGTGCACATTCTCCCGCACCCACATTCCACACTCCACAACACTTTGGGACCTAGTTTATTTTCCAAACATTCATGCGGAGCAATGGCACACCCACACATTCTCCTGCACCCGCATCCCACATCCCCCTCTTCGCAAGACTTTGGGACTTATTTTATTTTTCCAAACATATTTTTCTGCATATAACCAAGCTCACCATCGTGGACCTCACAACATGGCAGTCTATGTCACCACTGCCACATCACTTGACACATGGCCTCCATGTCACTAGGTACAGATAATTTTCCGATTTTCCAAAATTTCTTGTTTTAGCCAAAAATGTTATTTTTCGAGCTCTAGACTTAGCTCTCCATGGAGAAATTAACCCGACTATTTTCAATTCAACATCCCATTACCAAATTACATGCATATTTCACCTAGAATTTGGGAATTTTCACTCTAAATTTCATAGTTTTTCCCAAACTCTACAGAGACCAATGCTCTGCAACAATGAATTTGTTAAATATGTGCTAGTCTTTGACCCATATAAGTTCGGTGTTGAACCAAAAGATATGATACTATTCATAAAACCCCCAAATATTCATTGAGGCATGCTACCACAATTTTTTTTCTCTGATACCATTTTGTAACATGCCCAACTGTCTGGCTGGGCCATGTTACTACGAAATCGACTATCATTTGATTCAAATGAGGAAATATAAAAAGAATGAGATACACACTCATGAAAATATCATTAATATTTAAACTCATGAATACAGTTGATTTAAACATGCACAACAACAATTAACACACACAACATCAATGATGTTGGGTATGTGTTATATTCTTTGCATGTGTGTAGGGGTGTGTGTCATATTTGATGACAAGGTCTGACGATCCCACCACTTGTCGCTCTTAGTGTATGTGTGTGTTGGACACTTTTCCATTGGGGGGTAGTAGGGGGGCCAGGATTAGTTAGCGCTCGAAGCCGACAGGGTTCAGGGCAATGCCCCTAAAAATATTTTGGGTGTTTTTTTGCTATTTTAGCATTTTTCGCTATTTATAGTGGTTTTCTAAATTAATATTGGATTAAGAGATTAGGGTTTTGGTAGCTGTGGAATACCCAAAATATTGTATATATTGTATTATAAATGGTGAAATTAATAAAATGAAGAATTGAAAGGTGGGCCACTAAGGAAGGCTGGTTTTCTCCCAGTTAAGGGTTTCCAGTTTAAATCTTTGTATACTATGTGTATGAGCCATTGATTAATTTATGTCTTGCTTAAGAATATGTATGCATTTATTTACTTCACGAGTTTAAAACTTACAAGTCACATGTACAAAATACATAGTAAATGCAACATTCAATTGTAGCATTAAAATTGTAGATGATACAATGATTAAAACACTTATCTTTTAAAAATGATTTACATAACTCACTATACACAAATGACATTCCTCCCAAACATAGGCTTCGTTGCACCAATTCTCTCTGCAACAAGCCACCCCTGAGCTAGGGCTATGCATCAACAAACATAGACAGGCTCCTACGGGTGTCTACAATCCACTGTAAAAGCTTCAAACTCACTAAAAACACAGTGACGTGACTCCTACAACAATTCCAACCACCCAACTTTCTTCCCCATAAATCTACACAACCCAAGGGATGAGATTTCCTTCTCTACACTGCATTCCCTTAAGCAATATCCATCCCCTCAAGGGATCCAACACATGCTGACTACGAATATCTCTATTAGGGGCTCTAGGAAATACAACTACAACAAGAGTTCTCACACAACAAGCTCACTTTCTCTTGGGTAAATTTTCTCAACAAAAAATCCCTTATGCATACGAGCCTCATTCTCAACATAATTTCTAGCTTCAACAAGATATTTTCAACAAGCCATCTTCAATACCCACTATGTATGGCCACTCTTTTGCAACATTCTCATCTCATTTTCCTCACTTCTTGCTAACTGTAAAAAAAACTCCTATGTTTCCTACTCAAATTTCCTCTTTTCCCATGCTTACTTGACTCTTACTTTCCCCCCAAAGGTGATTACACTCAACTCCTGTTGTCATAACTGAGTGGGATGACTTCCTCACTCAATCTATTACATGAATTCAATTATTTGAGTGCTTAATAGGTCAAAGGGATAAATGGATAAATGACAAACTAATTAATGAAGATGGCTTAAGACTCAAGGAATACAAACACTCCTCAAAACCCCCATTAATCCCCCTCTCTTATGGAAGCATAGCTCCCCATTACTTTGGTCCTTACTGATCTACAGTCGATGTTGTATTTCAGTTTATTATTTTCAATGTACGATGTTTACATATTACATCGGTTGGGCCCTGACCATTCATAATACTTACAAATATATAATGCTACATCGGGGATCAAAAATGGGGTGTTACAGACTTGCATGTTATGTGGCCTAAATTTTTTCTCTAGAAGTTTACTCAAGTAAACATCAATAGAAAATAACCATGTTTTTAGGGCTTCAAGGAAGGATAGAGAAAAGTCTTCAAGGGTTCAATATAGGGAAGTTCAAAGTTGTGCTCTCCTCAAACCAATAACTACATCAAATAGTTGTCTATCATCGATGCTACTGTCATTCAACACAATAACATAGATAAAAAAACTATATGCATGCTACCAAGATAGATTGTATCACTTCCATAAATGCCTTCAAATGTAATGGAATACTCACAATGCTTGCAACCACCATATAAAATCACACTATAGAGTTCTTAGTTCAAAGGAGAAGCATTGAATGCCATTTTTTTCATCCATGGAACAAGATAGTCCATATTAGATTGAAGATTCCAACCTCTAAGAAGAATGAAAAGTTACAAATGGTCTAAATCCTAAATTGTGAATATTGGCTCAAATTTGTGTCAAAGAAAAGATTAAGGGGTCTTGCTTGTAGTTGCATACATTATATAGAATTATTATAGGTTTTCCACAGGGATATAAGAACGTGGAATAATGATTGAATATGATGGAAGGTAGCTCTACCTTCGATACAAAAGAAACAAAAACCATCTTAAAAAAATAAAAATAAAAATAATATTCTTGGGATGAAAACCCCTTGGGTGTCACAAGACAAAGGAGTGCTTGAAAACTAGCTTGTTGGTAGGTTCTTCTTTGGAGAAAATAATAATTTCCTTTGGTGAAAACTCCTTTGGGGTGCCTAAAAAAAATAGAAACTTGAAAATAAGATTTTTGATGGGTTTCTATTGAAAAAAAATAGATTTTTTTTCAAAGAAGCTAGATAACCTTATTAACTATAGTTAATCACTTATATTTGCTTTTCAATCTTAATTGCTTCATAATATTGTCATATTTGTCATACTAGTGATTCCAATCTTTAAATGATGACATCTTTGTAGAGTTCTCATTACTTGTTATCAAAGATATACATTGCCTTCAATAATGGTAACTTCTTCTACAAAAGTAAGAATAGAGGACTTCTAACCTAATCAATTCAATAATGAGGTTTGACCCCGCTAGAAGATAAAAATTCTAGCGTGCTTAGAATGAAGATTCCATCCTAATAAAAAATTGCTTAGTGTATGACACATAACGCTAATTACTTTCAATGCAAGTATATATATTACTTAAAATACTTAGTGTATGACACTTATAGAACTAATTACTTTCAATGCATGTATATCTGTTACTTACTCTCATTAATTGAGTCATAACATCTCTTTTTCAAAATGATTCAAAGTAAATTTTTATGGCTCAAAATTACTCTCGTTAATATCCCAATCCATATAATTATGTTGATATATTCATCAATTCATCCTACTCTCTTTGAAACTCTTACCCAATTTATTGCCAAGAATGTCCTATACTTTAGATGGGAAGAGGGGTTGAGGAATTGTCGAGGGGTTGAGGAATTGTCTCATTAATAATCTTTTCAACCCATAGCTAAGAGTCTAAACTTTAATTTGAAGTCTAAAATTTAATTTGAATCATAAGAAGATACGCATCATGAATATTTTAGAAAGCATGCAGATCACTACTAATAAGGTAAAGTGATGTATGAAGATGAGGATGAACCTTTTGATATGAATATTACTAAGTGTTATTCATTTTGGGGATTATCTTGACCACATAGGTCATGGATCCCTAGCAGAATTAGAAGCACTTATAATAAATAAATCTAAAGGGCAAACTATTGCTACTAAAACTAGGTTTTGGTTAACCAAGCATAGAATAAGAAACCTTGTACTGTATCTTCAAAGAATTGCAAAAGAGGTTCAACTTATTACCATTTCAGAGCTGTTTAGTGAGTAAAACAAAGAAAAGGATGATATTCTTGGGCAACTCAAGATTTCAAAAGAAGATGAAAAACATTGTTTCACAACCTTAGGAATCAGACAAAGAAGCTGAAATAGTTGTTGCATCAAATTGAGAGATGGAGGGATTGCTTGATTACTATTTCAAAGCCATTTATTGAGTAAAACAAAGAAAAAGATGATTTTCTTGGGCAACTCAAGATTTCAAAAGAAGAGAAAAAGAAGATGAAAAACATTGTTTCACAACCTTAGGAATTAGGCAAAGAAGTTAAAAGAGTTGTTGCATCAAATAGAGAGATGGAGAGATTGCTTGATTGACTAAGATTGTTAGATGCTAAATGCGCCAAATAGAAATCCATTACATAAGAAAATTAAGGAGGTACAGTTGATTGGATCTTCATAACCAAGTAACTTATTTGTTGAAAAATAAATATAATATCATAATTACGTCGATATGCATCCACCTATCAAAAAGTTCTAGATTAAATAGCTTTTTAATCAAAAGTATGAAATATGTGTATGGGATTTAATGAAAAGGGAATATTCTTCATCGTTTTTACCGAATTAAAGGCTAGGATTTAATGCCATAACTCTTGCACATGTCAAAATTTGTCTATTATTCATTAACATGCCTTATTTGGAGGGATTAATATTAGTATGTATTGGGATTAACACACCTTATTGACACATCTAAACCAAGTTTCCAGTTGTTGTTGTTACTATTCCTACACCATATGCGTTGGCATATCGTTGGAACGTTTCTGATTGCTTGCTTTCTTTCCATTTTCCTGAAAGATCATTGGAATGTTTTCGATTTCATTTTCCATTTTGCATTCTTATACTTCTTTTCCTTTGGCATTGATGATATCTTACTAACATGGATAGGGAAATTTGGGTGGAATTTGGACAATGGCAGAGCAAGGATTGAAACCAGAGGTTGGCAAGGGTAGGATCCTATGGCTCGATGAGATCTAACTGTTCCATGGGGTCTCATCTACAACCAAAAATACAAAGTTGGGGTCATGCATTCTATGTGTATGCTCGGTAATGGAATATTTCTTATGTCGAGACCTAATTGTCATTAATACTTCGATTTCAATTTTTCGTATCTTGATTTATTTGATCATGCAGGCACACAATTGTTTGGGCATCTTCTTTGATTCTATGCTCGGAGGAGTGTTGAGGTTGGTCTATGTCTACAATGCCATCACTGACTTTCTGATGACCTTGTCGTTGAATTTCTTGGATCAAGACCTATATGAATATCCCTTATAGGCCTTTATTCTTATATATACACATGTTATGTTGGATGAATTATCCATTTCCCAAATGTCAAGTGTGTCCATATTTATTCAATTGAGGAAGAAATGATTATAAGACTCGATGTGCTGCATGTTTTAAATTACAAATAAGCCTCAATGCATGTATGGACTATGTATAATTATTGCGGATAATGGATTTTTAGCATCGTTTGTTTATATAAAAGTCATAATATTGATCTCGGTTGGACCATATAGGCTGGATATTTCATGTACCGATTGTCATGCTGGGGAATGAGGCTCTGAAAACAGAGGGTTATTTAGTTTATATTGGAGAGGATTTCTCTCTTTAAGAGCCCACTCTTCATCTGGATCCAGATTCAAAATAACATAACTCTTAAAGGTTTGAGATTTTCTTCTAAAAGCCGGGGGGTGGGCCGAAAAAATCACATATACATAGAGTTAACCACAAATGTTTATACAATTGAGTATAATCGTTTATACAATTTCATCATACTCAATTGTAAAACTTCTCATACCGGCATTTTAACAACTAAGAATGTTTATAACGCACTGGCAGCTGAGTTATGGCAGAAAAATATTGGAGGCATGAGGAGAAAGCTATGGACCTAGGATTGCCCACAAAAGATCAAACTTTTTTTGTGGCTCCTCATAGAAGACAAATTGCTTACCTGGAACAATCTTCTCAAGCGAGGATGGTAAGGGCTTGGTCTTTGTCTTATTTGCAGAGGTAACGAAGAATCAATTTTTCATCTTTTTGTCCAATGTCCTTTCACATGCACTATTTGGAATAAAATTTTAACTCATTACAAGCTGGTCATAGGGTGGTCGGGCTCCACAGTGTTGGATTGTTTTGATTATTGGGCTAGAAGGAATTATAGTTACCCAACATTGTCAGCATTCATTTGTTGGTACATATGGAATGAAAGAAATTTGGCTATATTTGAATCAAAGTCTCCATCTATGGAGAAGGTTTTCTTTCTATCTATTGTTGTTGTGGATTTGCATAGCCCCCAGAAAACTCAGAAATCCATTAGGCAATCTGCCCATATCTTGCCTCAACACATAATCATTGGATGGTTTGATGGGGAAGCGCAAAGGAATGGGGAACAAAGTGGAGTGGGGGGTGTTATAAAGCTCAATGATTACACAATTTATAGGTGGACCCTCAATTGTGGTGGATGTACAAACACAAGAGCATAACTCTTATGAGCTTGGGCTGTCCTTACATTGGCTCACAGACTTTCTATTTCAGATATCCACATCAGTGGGGATTCAAAAATTGTTATTGACTGGCTAAATAATATTGGTTCTTTGCAGGTCATTACCATAGACTGTTGGAAAGACCGGGTAAGGGAACTCATCAAGCACTTTTCTGTCATCACATTTTCTCATGTCTACAGAGAAGAAAATCAAGAGGCTGATTTTTTTTTATTATAAAAAAAGGCCCTATTAGAGTGTCCTGGAGCTATCACATACAATCAATGGAATGATGGTCATGAGGGACCAAGAGTTTTTATAAAGTTATACTAGCTTATCCTATCTGACTCATAATGTTGTGAGTTTTTTTTTGATGTTATCTTGTGGTATGAATGTAATGTAAAAAAACTTAAAAAAAAAAAAGAAGTTCTTGACCTTTGATTTATTTGGGATAGTTCTATTTTGATTGTTATTTTGGATAGTCAACATGGTGGCTTAGTGGTATCTATTGTATTTAGATACAAGATTTAGTAGCTTTGGCGGTAGAGAAGACACAAGGCAAGGCCTTCATATGTATTGGTTTTTATGACTATGTAAACTAATTATATATCTCAATATAATGTGCAATTTTCTTGTGGAAAAAAAAAAACTTCTCTAAATACAATATTTACACAAATGGGTAAAAGTTGTGTGATATCTTCAAAATAAGTTATTTTCGTCATATATTTCTTTCTCGTGGCTTGTGCACAAAACTATAACTTATTCTTCTTATTATAATGATGATGGTATTATTTTATTTTTTTATTTAATTTATTAATTTTTCACATTTAACATATCAACTTGCTAATTAAAAATATTTCATTAATTTTAATGTACAAAACCATTAGAATAAAAAAATATGCATAATAAGATAATGCAATGTATTTTTATGGTGTGTTTACAATTAAATTCAAGAAATATGTATAATAAGACAATCCAATGTATTTTTATGGCATGTTAAAATATTGAAATTAAAATAGTTTATTATTATTATAATTAAGTGTTTTTTTATTATTATAATGTATTTTTTTTTTTAAATCTTATTAAAAACAAAAAGATAAACAAAGTGAATATCAAGATAAAAATAAAATAAAATAAATTATAAAAAATAAGAAATTAAATTTAACTAAATAGTAAAATTTTAAATTTAAATTTAAAGCCAATAATTTTGATAAAACTTTGCAATAACTAAATTAGAATAATATTGGAAAAGGGAATGTTGAAAAGAATTGAAGATGGATACTTCAAAGAAACGGTGTTATATTTTTTTTTGGATGTTGATTTGGGTTGGAATTTTTTAAAACGATGCGAAGGTGTTAGACTTGAACTTAAATTTCATATTAGACATGAATGTTTTTTTTTTTTTTTTCTCATAGCATGTAATTCTTTTTTCATGAAAGAAAAAAAATTAGTTAACGAAATATAACCATGTAAATATAATTGCACAACCACATTATTAATAGTGGTTGATATATGTTGATCGCGGTCTTTATTTTCTAAAGTGGATAAAGGTGTTGATCGACATATATCAACCAATTTTAATAATGTGGTTGTGCTAGTTTCATATTATTTCATAATTTGAATGAAAGGGATGTTGAATCTGTAGACAAAATGCTAGCATGTTGACCTCCTTCTTAAACTGGATTTTGATCTTAGAGAATAATACTTCAAATTTTTATTGTAAAGGATTGCATCTTATCTTCCATTTGAACTACAATACCAACATAAATTGTGTGAAACCTATTTTAGTTGCACTTCTCAAAGAAACATAATATGTTGTAAAGAAGAAATTAGATTTAATGAGTCTCTACCCTTCTATTTGTTGTAAAGAAGAAATCACATTTAATGAGTTTAGCCCTAGATTGGAGAGGGTAGAGACACATTCTTTTCAAAATCTCAAGTTAGACCTATTTGAGCATGATTATATATTATCACGCTAAAAAAGTGGTTTTCACCTAGATTGGATTGAAATTCAGAGTCTTGTTATTATTACATCCAATCCTTAAATGGAGAATCTCTGGAGAGATTAATCAAGTTGCAGAAGAAGAAATGTGGAATGAAATAGAGAGACATTTAGGCTATTATGGCAATAAAGGAGTTATACATTTTATAGCCTATAATCTCAAGGAATCATGCAAACATGAACAACCATAGGTTTGAATAACGAAGAAGAAATTTGTTGGACTATTCCATTTTCTATTTTCACCAAGCACTGAAATAGCATAAAAATAGAAAGAGAAGTAACTCCACACCTTGAGAATGAGAGATAAGAATGAATCGGAAGCATCTTCGACGGGGTAACCTCCTTTTACAATATAACAAATGCACAAGCTAAGATGATCTCTAAAACTAGGTCTACATGGTATATATAGGAGACAAAGGGTACAATTACAATTAAAGGGTCTAGCTAACCATTAAAGGGCCTACCCAACCAATAAAGACAACACTAATATAACAATAGAAATGTACTAAATCAATATCTAGGGCTTAACATTGTTGGGTATGTGTTATATTCTTTGCATGTGTGTGTGTGGGCGCGTCAGATACGACAACTGCGTCTGACGATCCCTTCACCTAGAGCTCTGCCGTGTGCGCCTGGTGCTTTCCTAGGGNGGGGGGGGGGGGGGGGCAGGTATGCCCCCCCTGGTTACGCGCATCATTCGGGGCAGCGCCCCGAAATAGTTTTTGGGTGGTTTTTTGCTATTTTTAGCGGATTTGTAAATTAATCCCAGATTAAGGGATTAGGGTTTTGGTATCTACGAAATACCTAAAAAAATTGTATATATTGTATGGCGAATGGTGAAATTTTATATAATGAAAATAAGAAAGGTTTTCCCGGTTGAGGGTTTCCGGTATAAAATCTTTGTGTACTATGTGTATGAGCCATTGATTAATTTTTCTATTGCTTAAGAATCTATATGCATTGCTTTACTTCGTAGGTTTAAAACTTACAAACATGCCCCTCTGCTTCAAATAAGTGTTTCTATCAACACTTGATTAGCTGTGAATATTTTTGCATGAAGAATTGATCTTCCCATGTCACCTCTTCTATTGTTAGGTTCTTCCACTTGATTAGGTACTTAGTAATTGTTCAATTTTGTAGTTGCTTGATCCATGTTTCAAGCACTGTTTCTGATTCTAGTTTGATTTTCCCTCCTTCATTAATGTCTAGTAAAATAGTTTGAACTAGGATCTTTTTGCCGATTACCTTATTTAAGCAAGAAACATGGAAGATTAGATGTACATGTGAAGATGGAGCAACTCCATTTTGTAAGTCGTACTTCCAATCCTCCGCAACAACTTATAGGGACCATAGTAATTGGGTGCTAATTTATTGTCCTTCTTTTGTTACTTGAGTGACATCTATTTGTATAGTTGTAGCCATAGAAATTCTGAATACCTCACTTCAAATTCACTTTTTTTACAATGTTGATATGCTTTTCATTTCATCCTATTTTGTGCTATAGAAATTTTGTCCTTCAATAGTTGGAGAACCTCTTATTGGTGCTCTATGTAGTCTTGCACTACTTGAACCTTCGCTTTCCCTCTCAAGGGTGATGTGATGAATGGAGGATGATAACCATAAAGTGTCATAAATGGGGACAATTTTTATGAAGTATGGAAGGATGTGTTGTACCACCATTTTCCCAAGGGAAACCACTTGACCCATTGTGTCTATTATCATATGCAAATCAACGAAGATACCCTCCTAGACATTTATTCACAATCTCAATTTTCCCATCGGATTGATGATGTAAGAGCATTTTTGAGCCAATTGAGTACCCAAAAAAGAAAATAATCCAATCCAATCCAAAAGTTACCAGTGAAAATTGGATCTTGGAGATTCCATGTAGCTTCCAAACTATTTCTACAAATGTTGTAGCTATTGTACCTGCTTTAAAAGGATGAGAAATAGAGAAAAAAATGGGCATACTTTGTGAGTGGATCCACCACTACCATGATGAAATTCTTTCCTTTAGACTTTGGTAGACCTGTAATAAAATCCATCGAGACACCTTCCCAGTGCTACCTTGGTATTGCTAATGGTCTTGATAGTCTCTCCCTTATTTTGTTGTCAAACCAAACATTCAACCACAAACTTTTGAACATCAGTTTTAAGACCTTCCCATAAAAATTCCTTCTTGATGCCATGGTAAATTTTTAGGAACCATGAATGTCCTCTTATTATGAGAAGTGTGCAATTCCAAAAGGACGTTCTATTTGATTTGGTAATTATTACATAAATATAAGTGATCCTAATACCACAATGAATGGTTATTCCACACAAATTTATCTAATGCACTCAGATCCTCTTGTAGTTGTTGAGTAACTTTTCAAACCTTTTGATCTTGTTTCCATTCTATCCTTGCTTCTTCCACCCAATTAGATTGCAGAATGGAAATGGCATAAAGTAAGCCCTCCACATCTTCTTTTTTCCTTGAAATTGCATCTACCACCACCTTTTTTTTTTCATTTTTTGTAGATAATTTCAAATCCATAAACTACAACCTTTGTTACCCATTTTTGTTTGTCTTCTAAACATAATCATTGTTTGAAGAAGTAATTCAAACTATCATGCTTTGTTTTTCTTCCTATTAGGTAAGAGCACCATTTCTTAATTGCATGTAGTATGACCAACATTTCCTTTTCATGGTTGGGTTTGAGTAAGTTCTTTCCTTTAAGTTGGTGGATTTCAAAGGCAAGGGGCCTTCCTTCTTGCATTAAAACTACACCAATTCCATGCACTGAGGCATGACACTCCATAATAAATATTTTTTTGAAGTCAGGCATGGTTAGGATAGAAGTTGTACACATAGCCTCCTTAAGTTTTTCAAAAGATTTGGTTGCTTCTTGAGTCCAAGAAAATCCCTCCTTTTTCAATAACATAGTTAGAGGTGCTTCTATTTGACCATAATTCTTGACAAATTTTTGGTAATATCCTGTCATTCCTAATAATCCTCTAAGATTCTTCAAGGTTTTGGGAATTGGCCATTTCATCATAGATTTAATTTTGTTAGGGTCCACTTTAACGCCTTCATGAGATATAATATAACCCAAATATTCCACTTCCTAAACTCAAAAGACACACTTGGAAGGATTTTCATATAGTTGTTGTTCCTCCAATAATTTTAAGACCATGTCAACATGTTATACATCCTCTTCCCAAGAGTTTTTATAGATTAGTATATCATACAAAAATACTCACACAATTTTTTTGAGGAAGGTTTTGAAAATTGAATTCACCAAGCCTTGAAATGTGGAAGGTGCATTAGTAAGGCCAAATGACATCACCAAAAACTCATAATGACCTTCATGTGTTCTAAAGGTTTTTTTGGGGATGTCTTCTTGCCTAATTTTGATTTGATGATATATATAATGAAGATCCAACTTGGTAAAGAGCATTTCTCCCTGCAGTTAATCTAATAATTCATTAATGACACAAATATGAAACTTATATTCAATGGTCATCTTGTTGAGTTCTCTATAATCTGGTCACATACGCCATGAACTTTCCTTTTTGTAAACCATCATCACTGATGAAGATAAATCACTTTTACTAGCACATTGGTTAGGTTCAATGATGTCAAACTCTAACATTTCTTCAACCATACACTCAATCTCACTCTTTTGTGCATATGGATACCTGTAAGGTATGATGTTTGGTGGTACACTTCCTGGTCACAAATGAATAACATGGTCATGATCTCAAGCAAGTGTAATACCTTTAGGCATATCTCCAAATACCTTGGAATGATCATTGATAACGTTTTGGAGATCCATGGTAATGGAGGGTCTAGATGTCTAAACATCTAGTGAGCACAATTGCCCAATTACACCATGGTACCCCTTTTTAAGAAATTTTGTCATGTTGCTAGAGCTTATCACTTTAGAGGTTTTCCCTTGGATACCTTTCAGTTCAATTTTCTTGCCTTTCGAGGAAAATGTCATGAAAATTTCCAGAAAACTACGAGTCGTTATTCCTAATGATTGTAACCATTGGATCCCTAATACAACATCATCACCACCCAATTGGATTGAAATTATTGGACTATCCAATAAATACTCCCCCATAGTGATATTAATACTATGGCACTTCCTTGAACAATTTATTGTAACTCCATCTATAATCATTACTTGAAGCTATGGTCCTAGATATATAAAGCAATTGAGAAGTTTAGATAATTCGTAATTAATGAAGTTATGGGTACTATCAAAATAAATCAATATTGTTACCTTTTTCTTTTTGATATATCCATCTATCTTGAGAGTTTAAAAAGTGTTGATGCTAGCCAACGCATGACAAGATATGGTCAGAGTAGTATCTTCTGGTTCTAGATCTTGCAAATGTTCTAGTTGTTGATCTTCGTCCTCTTTGTTAATGTTTATGCCATTATTATAGTTCTTTGCATTTCAATAGATAAGAGCATCATAAGAACAAGATCACTGAGAAATACACATTCACAAGAGACACAACATTTATCTTGGGAAACCCTCTAGGGGAAGAAAACCCAGAAAAAACTTCCTTATCATAAATAGCTTATACAATGTTCAATAGATAACTCAAACCAATACAGATAGTCCTCCCCAAGAGATGCACCACTCTTCTTCTCCTCTCTCTAACTGGTAATTGCAGCTTGCCTCATAAGATAATGAGAAAGTGAGTTGTGTATTAGAAGTGAGGCACTAACCTCCTATATATACAAGACTGGCACGTGTGAAAGGGTTTCACTGGCAGGGCCGACCTCTCACTCTGGGTGGGTAAACCCACCTTTAAATTAATTCTGGGTCTCAATAATACTTGCTGGGGCCGACTTCTTATTCTGCCCATTATAATTGTCCGATGACCAATCCGCAAAAGGGGATTTGGTCCTAATACAATTACTGACATGATTAATCCACAATGGGGATTAATCCTAATAATAAAATAACAATAATAATAAGA